>CAUYRH010182440.1:0-74900 GCA_963574655.1 Perodicticus potto
GGGGGTGGGGGGGTTCCTCCTCATAAAATATTCTCCCAGGCCAATTTCTTCAAGTGTTTTCCCTGCACTCTCTGCTAGTATTTTTATAGTTTCATGTCTTAAGTTTAAAACTTTTATCCAGTGAGAATCAATTTTTGTTAATGGTGAAAGGCGGGGGTCCAGTTTCAGTCTTCTACAGGTCACCAGCCAGTTCACCCAGCACCATTTGTTAAATAGGGAGTCTTTCTCCCACTGAATATATATATATATATATATTTTTTTTTTTTTTTGAGACAGAGCCTCAAGCTGTCACCCTGGATACAGTGCTGTGGTATCACAGCTCACAGCAACCTCCAATTTCTGGGCTCAAGTGAGTCTCTTGCCTCTGCCTCCCAAGTCACTGGGACTACAGGCGCCCACCACAACTCCTGGCCATTTTTTGGTTGCAGCCATCATTATTGTTTGGCAGGCCCGGGCTGGATTTGAACCCGCCAGCTCAGGTGTATGTGGCTGGTTCCTTAGGCCGTTGAGCCATAGGCGCCGAGCCCCTTTTTGAAGTTTCTAAAATAACATTAGCTTTATGATGTCTAATAACCTTAAGAAAATATATCCTAGTCTGTTATATGCATTTTTCTATAACATTTTACCACTACTAAGACTTCAGGAATTCAGGTTCAGTAATTTTAAAACTCATTGCTGTGACATAGAAAACAACTGGCATTATTAACTTTCAAATCAATGTGGAGAGCAGAAGAATGTTTTAACAAAAGAGCTAATGGCTGTTTTCTTTAACCTGTGGATGGAAAAAATTAAATAGCATGGCCTTTTCATCTACCACTAAAGGTAAAATGGAGAGGCTGACTTTTTATATGTGAATTCTGCAGAACAGATTTGGCAGATGTATAATAGGCTTCATTTTTAGTCCCCTGTTCTTAAATAGATATTCTTCATGGCAAGAATGATAGGATTCTTGTTATTTAATATTTATTTAGTAGTGGTGCTAGATCTGGCTGTGCCTTCAATTTAAGAGAATAGGAATAATACCTTTTTGGTGGGCATTGTATGAAAACTAAGGCAAACCAAACCTCAGTGTTAAGAGATAATGATCTGTGAGGGGAGGCAAGTGTAGGGGCCTACATAGGCACTGTACTCTTTCAGGAGACATTTAAACAGAAACGGAGACGATGGAGCTGTCACCCCAGTGCTGTCATCCAGAATGCTGGTGAAACAACCACCCAAAGCAGAGTTAAAAGGCACAGCTGGATACAGCGCCGAGAGAAACCAGTGGGCCTGGGGATGCTCTTCCTGCCTTCAGTGATGCTTCATCTCAGTAATAAGATGATTTAAAAGCAGACGTGATTTCCCTAACATCGCTGTAGTTTCAACCACCCAGCTATTTTGCTCCTTTGTGATTTTGAATGAATTATTGATAAGGAACACTTCAAAGGTGTGCAAAAAAATTCTTTTACGTTTAGCATTTATAAAACAATGATGTTGATGGAAGGAAAAAGAAAACTACTGTCAATATTTCTCCGAGACTAAACAATAACAAAGTGCCTTCAGGATTCATTTTAATGAGAAATACTAGTGTGGCTCCATGGAAATCTCGGGACAGACAGTGCACACTAGCAAATTAATTATGGCTTGGCAGCCAGGCTTATGGTGGCAGGGCAGAAAATAAATATTCTTTCAATCAGCGATACGGGCTTATTTCCTCAAAGGTAACACCAACCTTTAAATGTACAAGTCACATATATTTAAAAAAGGATTTCAGAACAAGGGGTTTGCTTTGGCTTTCCTAACTACTATTTTCAGGTTCGTGTTTGCACAGGTTTCTTCAGAGTAAGGCACAACTGATCCCTTAGTCTCGTCCACGGTCAGGGAACAGGGTTATCATTACCGACAGCATTTTATCTAAGCCTGACTCTGATCTGTGCTGGAGGAGACATTGACTTTCATGATGGTTTTATGGATCGATGATTCAGGTGGTTCTCCAGATAGCTCTGCTGGGTTCCTGGGCCCTGTTTGCAAGTCAAAGCTGCGTCTCCTCCCCTAGGTGGAATTTCTCAGTTCAAGGATTCACTTCTTAGCTGCCTCCAGCTCCTGGAGTTGGCAGCTGACAGGGCAGCCTGTTAATGCAACCCAAGTCTTTAAAGCAGCAGGTGATAAGAGACACTGGGATTTTAACAGCGTAATGAATTAATTCACAAACTCACTGAGCACAAATGATAACTTTGGTACAATTTCCAGTTGCAATTAGGAGGGGACTGCATTGTTTTACAGGATAAAGGTATTAGTCCTGATTCTTGTAATGTGTAGCATGCTAGTATATTTGAGGCAAAGCCAGTTTCCGGATGTGTGAATTTGCCCGTGACCAACTCCTGAAATGGATGCAAATTAAAATGAGTGATTTCTGCGATAGTAAATGTGCTGTAGCAAAGCCTCTCTACCCAGATCCCTAAGAGGGGACTGACTGGCAGAGTCTCACAATTTCATTTTGACTGAACTCTTATCCGGAAGCAGCATAAATGACCCTGTTCAAAAGCATCCCAAACTTTTATTATATTTTGAGTTCATCCAGGCTGAACGCACAATCTTCATTTGTACTTAAAAGCATAACTATTTCAGTGACCACTTTCAAAATCAACAAATTCGGGACAACTTCTAATTTCTGAGTTCATTCTGGAAAGGGTGATGCTCTATATCATCACTTATCATTTCTGGTGTTTTCCCTAAAAGTATTTCTAGTAAAATAAATACAATTTTAAATCTCAGGGACAAGTTTGAGAATAACAAGTTCTACTTTTTTCAGGGTTTGATTGGCATCATCAACAGTATTTTCAAAAAGAAAATTGTGTTTGTATGTTAATAAATGAATATGTATGCTAATGTCTTTTAAAGAATTATTTGGTATTATTTTTCTCTTTCAGATTGTTAAACTACTAAAAGTAATCGATCAAAAATCTATTGTTGTCTGTAGAAGGCTCAGATAAATTACTAGGTGTACATGGCTAATTAAAAAAATATCATTAGATGATAATAGAGGTGATAGATATAATGATAAAATACTCTTTCTTTCAGATGAGTGACTCACGCAGAAATGATATATTCATTCAATACAATGAATATTCAATGCAATTTAATAAATATTCATTGGACACCTGTGCTAGGCCCTAGGGATATTAAGATGAGAAAGATTCACATTGGTTACTTACTGTGCTGGATTGTATTGTTCTCAGATATCCCCTTCCTATCCTATAAGAGGATTATAGGTCCCTGCCTGTGGCCTTGCACCTTGCAGTGGGAAATGAGAATAGCTCATTTTTGGCCATGTGACTGACTATAGCCAATGACCTATGAGTGGACGTGATTCATGATTCACGTTACATCTGAGCAGAAGATTTAGGAGGCATTGTATGTTCCTGTTAACATTGTGACTTGTTTCTCTCTGCTATGAGAATAGCATGTCTCAAAAGGGAGATGCTGTTACTCTGAAATATGACCCTAACTGTAACCTGAGTCCTGGAAAGGGAAGATTGAACAAAGCATAACTGCTGACTGTTGATGCTAATGTATACCAACTTTGTTGTAAATTGCTGAGATTTTGGAAATTGTTTTTTCAGTGCAGTGAAGCTAACTAAAACACTTTGCATTCTAAGTCATTAAAAGTTGCGATATACTGCTCAGAAATGTATACCCTAAAAAGAGAACTAGTTCTAGTCCAAAAATCCTGTAGCTAAAGTTATGTAACAGTGTTGAGATGGACTGTGAACAGATTACATTTGGGTTAATTATTTTGGCCCGATTTGGATACTGACAAATTTTAGCGAATTAATTGTGTGGCTATATCTCCGTTCAATATGGAGGTCGCCAAAAGGAATAACTTGTCCATAATTTAATTGTCTTGATGCGCTGACCTCGTATTTTAAAGTCAAAGCTGCTGAGCTTTGTTTATTCAGTGGAATCAGAATGGAGGCTTCTTTCAGAGTAGTTTTATACATCCGTCTCTAATATCTCATGCTTATCAATAATTAGTGATTAACATTTGCATCTCTCTTCCTTCTCCAAGGGTCTAGGTTAACACATGTGAAGAAGATTCTTGTCTATTCAGCAAAGGGAATGTGTGTGTGTTGTAGTATGTGTGTTTTCCTGTGTCTAAGAGAGACAGAGAGAAGTAAAGGTTCAATTTTATTCACACTGTATTGTCCTTGTACTTCTTGAGAGCTCTCTTACGTACCTAAACAAACCAGACACCAGGTGAAAATACCATGATATTATGAAGAAAAACCTCTAAAAAACCAAGATGATTTAACATGTGACATTCATTTGATGATTCTTTTCGGGATAAGGTTTCCTACAAGCTTTTTGGAGACTTCATTCCTTAGACTTTGGTACAGGACACGTGCTCGGTAGACTTTCCTGTGCTACCTGCGTCTCGGCTACCACCCCCCCTTTCTGTCCCATCCTCTCCCACCTTATACTCCGTCTCCCTTGCAGCTGGGTGTGTTGTGCGATGGGTTTTAGTCAATAGGCCTCCGTAGAAGGGAAAAGCATGTCATCCACTGAGGCATGTCCTCCACCTCTTTCCTCTTGTCATGGTTCCCCTGAAAGGCACATGCTGAGGGCCCAGTGCCTCCAGATGGAGTCTGGGCAGATCCCCTGACTGGCTGCTTGGACCTTCAAAGGACTTTTGGGACAAGACATGAGCTTTTACATAGTTGTTACTGTGCCACTATCTAGGCCGAAGTAAGTTTTCTGAACACTTGACATCTTTGTCTTGGAATTAGTCCCTATATCTTTCAAAGTCTTTCCTTCCTTCTTTTCTTTCTTCTTCCTCTCTATCTTCCTCCCTTCTTTTCTTTTTCCTTTTTTCTCTGATTCCAAAAGTATTCATGGAACATGAGCCGAATGTAAGGGACTGTGCTGGAATTACAATGGTAAGCAGTAGAGGCCTAGTCCTGCCCTGGTGGACTTATAGGGGAACAGGAATCATTAACATTAAAAAAATTATTTTACCCTGTACCAGGCTCTTTATAAAATTATCATGTTTAATTCTCATATGTCACTATGAGATAAGTCTTGTTATTATCCCTATTTTACAGATCAAGAAACTGACCTTCAGAGAAGTAAATAACATACCTTGAATCACGCAGATGGGAAAGGGCAGAGCTGAGTTTCACTCCTGAGTTGCTTGGTTCCAAAGCATTGGTGTTCGAACACTAGATAGAGCCAGGGGTAACCTTTGGTTCTCTGGAGAGTTTAATGCAAACTCATAATAATTACTAATACATAATCTGTCAAAATTAGAGATTTCACCTCTCTTTGTGCTAGACTTTGATGTTTTGATCATAATGAAAAGTGTATCAGGAGACAGGGAGCAGTCAGTTTCAATCTCCCTCACTTGCAGTTTAAAACACCGCCGAGCTGTATTCTGACATTGCCCTCTGCTGAAGGGGGGATTCCTCACCTGAGTGCACAGCCTCATGCATCCACTGCTGGGTGGCTGTCATGGTGGCGGGTGTGGGCACAAAGTGGGTTCTCTCATAGTCCCTAGTCAAGCCCCTGTGAGGACAGTGTTTCCATGAAAGGACGGGTCGGCAAGAATACCGACCCTCAGCGCTAGGCCTCATCCGCAGAGACTCTGAGTCACTCAATCTGTACTAAGGCCCGGAACCTGCACCTGGGGGAAGTATGCCGGATCCTGGGGGAAGATTCGTGTACCTGCGAGGATGCCTAATCAAAGTTTTACAAAAAAATATTAATTAAAACAAAGGGAGAGGTTTCCCCAATTATGTGGACTTTCCACCCAAAAGAAGAAGCAGGATTTTGTAACAAGTCAAGTTTAAGCGAGATAGTTAGAACGAACTATATTTGCTAGCACAACAGAGTGACTATAGTCAATGATAAGTTAAAATAACTAAAAAAAAAAAAAAGGAATTGGAATGTTCAATAACTAAAAGAGTAGAATTGGAATGTCGCTAACACAAAGAAATGATAAATGCTTGAGGTGATGAATCCCCATCCCAATTATACTGATTTGATCAATACACATTGTATACCTATGTCAAAACATCACATGTACACAGTAAATATAGACGACTATCATGAACCCATAATAATTAAAGATTAAAACAAGACAAAAGGATCTTCCGCATCGTTCCTCCCCCTTAACTCCTTACCCCACTCCCTGGTTAAAATATAGCTTGTCTTCCTGGAAGAGGCATGGAAAGCTTGGGTTTTCCTAATGACATTTAATAATAGTAACTGTTTGTTAGTCTCATTTGCTCCCACTGATAGCAGCATCAGTGGTTTTCACGTCATTTAGGGGAAGTCCTCACTCCTGTGTTGCTGATAACAGAAGTGTTTCTCAAAGATGGGCCAACTGATCCCAGGTCTTAAGGTGCACGTTCCGGGTCTTAGTACAGATTGACTGACTCTGAGTCTCTGCAGATGAGGCCTAATGCTGAGCGTCTTCGCAAGCTCTGAGGCGGTTTTCATGCACACATTGAGGTCTGAAACTCAATGTACTGGACCTTAGGATTTCCTGGCAGCCTGTCCCTGGGGAAATGCTTACATTCATGTCAACCTTTGCATTCTGTCTCCCATCCCTCCAACTCCCACCCCCACTTTTAATATCCTTACGGAACTTCCAGTAATAATTTTCCGTTAACAATTATCTGCTCAGGATGGAATAAACATTCTTTTAAGGACAGATAACAAAAATAGGACCTTTAAAAAACCATGGGTTCCTCTGTTTCTTTCTATTATGCCTTTTTGTGCGTGTGTGTGTGTGACAGGGTCTCACTCTGCTGCCTGGGCTAGAGTGCTGGGGCAGGATCAAAGTTCATTGGAGTCTTGAATTTGGGGCTCAAATGATCCTCCTGGCTCAGCCTCCTGAGTAGCTAGGACTACAGGCATGCAACATCACACCCAGGTAATTTTTTTTTTTTTTTTAAGAGAAACGTCTTAACTGGGTGCAGTGTCTCGCGGCACCTGTAATCCCAGCACTCTGGGAAGCCAAGGTGGGTAGATCGCCTGAGCTCATGAGTTCTAGACCAGCCAAGCAAGAGCAAAAGCCCATCTCTACTAAAAATAGAAAAACTAGCATGGCCTTGTGGTGAGTGTCAATGGTTTCTGCTACTCTAGAGGCTAAGGCAGGAGGATTGCTTGAACCTAAGGGTTTGAGGTTGCTGTGAGCTATGATGCCACAGCACTCTATCTGGGGTGACAGAGTAAAGGAAAATAAAAAGAGAGAAAGAGAGAAAGAGGGTCTTGCCATGTTTCCCAGGCTGCTTATGAACTCCTGATCTCAAGTAATCCTCCTACCTCAGCCTCCCATGGTGCTAGAATTACAGGCGTGAGCCACTGCATCTGACCTCTATTATGCATTTTCAAATAAAATTTCTTTCCTTGAAAGAAATCTACTAGTAGACTAAAAAACCTCTTTTCACGATTAAAAAAATTCAGTTCTCTGTCTCATGAATCTGTAGCACCTCACGCAAGCACCTGCAAAAATACCAAATGGAAATCCCCCCAGAGGAAGGTGACATGTGGGTTCACTTTTTCCGTCTTTCAATAATGTTTTCTTACTGTGTTCTCTTATTTGTATTTTCTTTCCTTGACACACAGTTTTCCTTTCTCTCAACCACCTCCCTGTACCTCCCTTCTCCATTTATTTTAAGCAAATATTTAGGCATTGAGCCTGAAAGTCTCCTCAGGCCATTTACAAGGAAACCCAGGACTCTGAAGGATTAGTAAAGAGGAGGAGGGGGTGACTCTGGGCTCTCTCGTGTGCACTGGGGGAGGACTGGGTTTGCTAAAGAGATGTAATGATTGGAACTCACATTCCTGCGGGAGGCTCAGCGAGAAAACATCATTTCCAATGTGTAGCAGATAAATTACCTAAAGTTACGGGGGGGGGGGAAAGAAACCCTTCTCGCTACAGCAAGTTATGTAGGCTATGAATTATTTTATTGAATGGCATTAAGTGCTTTCCTGTTGGAAAATGAGGAACTTATTAATTATTTTAAGTTTGAAGTAATTAAGCCAGGTGCTGTCAGGCGGACAGGGTTCTCTCAGCAGGCAGCTGGATTCTTTGAGCAGAGTGAAGGATTTTTCCCATATGTTGGGCTACAGGTGAGCCAGTTGGTAAATATGTGACACCTTTTAATTATACCTGTCGTAAGCTGTAGGTTGTCTTGTGAACTGTGTGATCATTTCTTGCTCTTTTACAAAGAAGAGGTTTTTGGTGAGTTTCAGGGTAGGAATGGAGGAATGGCTGAGTTCATGGAAAGGAGGAAAATGAACACAGTTGTGGGTGTTTTTCCAGATGATTTTGGGACCTGCAAATGACCTTCTGGGAAGGGTCTATCTCAGCTGGTTGAGCAGTTGCAAGAATGCTGGTAGCACTGGGCAAAAGGTTTTGCAGTCTGTGTGATTGGGGCTGGTGGCAGGAAAGACTCAAGAGCTGTCCCTGTCCACCTTCTGTCTGGGCTTTTCCTACATGCTTTCCAGTCCATCCAGCTGGATTCTCAGTACATGATGGAGAGTTTTGGAGCTCCTATTTGCTTAAAAGAGGAAAGGTAGGGGGAAGAAATGGAAAAAGGGGGTTTGAAGAGAAGTTTGCAACTGGAAAGATAGACTTGGCACAGTTGTAAAACTTTTGCAAATTATTTATTTTAAAAGATTAATATTCACAGGTCTGTTTTGGTAGTGATAAGTTTCTAACCTTTCCTTCTATCACTTTGATAAGGGTAAGAAGAAATTTGTCTTTGGCAGTGCTGCTCATTAAGCCCCACCCCTACTGCTTCCACGTCCAACACCAAGTTCAGACGAGTTGTCCAGTCCGCCAGCAGCTCTGTGCTGCAACAGCTCTGTGGTGCAACCCTGGAAGTGTGTATGTTACCTACTTGACTCCTGTTCTTGGGGTGGTCAGGAAATTTTCTTTTCAGGCCTCAAAACTTATTCTTACTCTGTGCCTTCTGCTGGATAATAACTAACTAATTTAATAATGGCATTTGTGCTAATGTGCTTAACCAGTCTCTTATTTATTTAACCACTATTTTGACTGTCTACTTTATGGCCTGTAGGAACAGTGCATAGGGATGATGTGGCTCCTCACTCCTACAACTTATCTTCTCTTGTGAAAGAATCCTGGCTCCCGTATGTGGGGAACCTGAATTTCTGTCCTTAAATTCAGGTGTGTAAGAAATACATTAACTTTATTTTTTTTCTTCCTATTGTCTCTTTTTTAAACTTTTTTTATTTCAGATTAATATAAGGGTACAAATGTTTAGGTTACATTGTTTGTGTTTGTTAAGGTAAAGTCCAAGGTGGAGTGGAGCCCTTCACCCAGGAGTTGTGTCATGTACCCATGAGTTGTGCCTGTTAGTATATTAACTTAAAAAAAAGGCCTTTCAATTTCAAATTCCTCCCTTTATATTATGGAGCTGGTGGACAATATAATCTAAGTGATTTATTTATTTATTTATTTATTTATTTATTTAATTATTTATTTTTGAGATAGAGTCTCTCTCTGTCACTCTGGGTAGAGTACCATGGCATCAGAGCTCACAGCAACCTCCACTTTTGGTCTTGAGCAATCCTCTTGCCTCAGCCTCCTGAGTAGCTGCTGGGACTATAGGTGCCAGGCACTATGGCCAGCTAGTTTTTCTATTTTTAGTAGAGATGAAGGTCTTGCTCAGGGTGGTCTCAGACTTCTGAGTTCAAGCAATCTACCCGCCTTGGCCTCCCAGAGTGCTAGGGTTATAGACATGAGGCATCGTGCCTGGCTGTAAGTGATTTTTTTTAAATAGTCAATGCAGATCATACACAGAACTGGGAACTCAGACAAGGTACCCCCCCAAAACACAGAGTTCTTGCTCTACAAAACATAAACACAGTTTAACCTCTGTAAGTTGACCATCCAAGGGAATGTAACAAACTGATCAACATACAGAGGTGGTCAACATGAGGAAGTAGGCCTACATATACTTTACTTTCTGGTACAACTTTTAGTAGAGAATATCACATGAAATCATACATAATCAAAACATAGTAAAATTATACATATAGTACCATACGAAATTAATACATCTACTGTTTTCTCATGGTTTAATCAGTTTTTCTAAAAAAAAAAACATGTAATCTTGGTCTGTTTCCAATTCTTATTACAACCGTAAATAGACACCCCGTTCTCAACTAGCTACCCCACTCGGCACACCTGGGCATCTTTCCAAAGCAAGTGACTCCAACTGCATTATCAGATGTCTGACATCCTTTTCTTTTGGAGTCTCTGCAATGTCTGTGTCATCCTCTCTTGCTTCTTCCATTTCATCTGCTGCTTCGTGCACTTTTATGCTGGTCTGTACTTTGGTCAATATTGCTTGGGAAATTACTTCTGGGCATCCATTGCAGCAAAACCTTCAAAATCTACTCCTTCAAATTCTGCAATGGAAACTGGACTGTCTGTTGGGACCAAAACATCGTACTCTTGGGTTGTGATAAATTGAACTTTCCTGAAACACTTCTGTGTCGTTTCTGACTGAAACGATATTCCAAGCAGAACTGATCAGAGCATTAACTGATGCAGTAGATGAAGTTGCTTTCACAGGAGGACCACAGGTCTGTGTTTAGTGATGACCCACTGCAGGAGCTGCATTGGTAGTGCATTTTGAATGTTTTATGATGCTTTGGTTAAGAGGCTGGTTTTTTGAGATCGTAGGTGGAGGCAGAAATCTCATTGTCACATTTGTGACTCTCTTGCCTATTCTCAGTAGATTAGACTATTTTTTCTTAATTTCTCAGTTGATACTCCTTCCCCAGTCCTCAAGTTGGGCACCAGTCACCCATGTGCACCTGTTTGAGCTCCAAGTGACAGGATATCTTTGGGCTTCATGTTCTTGAAAGCACGTGGACTTTGCTGATTTTCTAGTCAACAAGGGCTTTAGTTTCTCTCCAGTTGTGAGTGCAAAGCAAAACTGCAAAAGGTTCCTTGAAAAAAAGTCTGCACTCATCAGCTTTACAGACATCATGGCATTTTCAAAGCCTCTGACAAAGTTCAGAAACTTTTTGAAGGACTCTTCCACAACTTCTACTGGAATTTCACTGGATTCACTACATAAGCCTTTCTGGGAGATTTTGTGTTGCAGCTTAAATTTCTAGAGCCAACCCCTTGATGCTTGGAAATCTGTTCCCCTGGACGCCTGTGCCAATTTTTTAGCAACTTCTTAGATCATTGGTTTGGTGATTTGCGTATTAACTGCCCTCATTTGTTTCAACCAGCTTAATATGGTTTTACTGACTTCATCAAATGAAGTTTGCCTTTCAATAAACAAATATTTACTTTCTGTGTTCTCTACCTAAAGCGTTCGACAAGCTATTCTCTTTTTTTTACTCCTCTATTTTGAGCCAGTGTTTCCCCTTACAACAAACTCAGTCACATGAAGTAAAGAAACACAGAAGGGGTAGAGGAAGAGAATTTGTGGCCAGAGCTGTTTCTCTTAAATCTGAAATTTGTGAACTATAGGATATTGGCCACTAGTAACCTGAATCTTATTTAACAAGTTAATTCCCAATTTCTCAGTCAACAATTCATGCTGATTTATAGACCCCTGAAGAAACACCCTTGAATTCAGCCATGCGTTTGTCGTCCCACATGGGCAACACAACTTTTATTCAGTTTCCATTAACAAGACATTGCTGTAGCCCATTGTAT
The DNA here is from genome assembly GCA_963574655.1 of Perodicticus potto. Taxonomy (NCBI): domain Eukaryota; kingdom Metazoa; phylum Chordata; class Mammalia; order Primates; family Lorisidae; genus Perodicticus; species Perodicticus potto. The sequence goes on from CAUYRH010182440.1 coordinate 11,696, forward strand.
ATTATTAAAAATGTTGGAAATAAATTGACATTTGAGTAAGCATTGTCTTTTGAAAACTGAGGTAGGCAGTCATCAATTTCAGCACACCTTCCTTTGCTCCAAAAGTGAAAGGGATGGGCGTGAATATTGTGATGCTAAGCTTGGTTTACATTTTAGAAATCTTTGAAAGGTACTGCTGTCTGAAGAGTCCCATCTCTTTTGACATTTCCGGAGGCTGCTGTGGAGTGCACACCTTCCCTTTCTATGGGTAGATAACTTCATGTCTTTCAAAACAACTCCACATTTGTATTGCTCACCTGTGGCTTTCTGTCTGAGGTAGAGAGATCAAGGACAGTTTTGAAGTGGTCCCATAATGTAATGGGCTAAAAATAGAAAAAAAAAAGACTTGTAATTTTATCTGGGGCAAAATTGGCATTTGCAATGAAATCAGATGTTTGGTTTGGCATGGTCCCTCTTGGACAGGAATTCTCATGTTCATGTTGAATTGGTAGACTTTGCTTAAGTGAGGGGAGGAACAACATGACCCCAGAGACTAAATTACCCCTTCGCTCTGGAAATGGAGTTTCCTCAAGCCACATTGGAGATGAATTTGTGGTGAGCTGACAGAAAGCCTGGAAACATTTGCACACTTGGTACCGAGAGTAATCAATAAACAGAGGTGCTAAATTTCGAAGAGGAATTCTCTGCCATTCCCAGGGAAGTCAGGAAAAGAATATTCATTATCTAATTAGTGCAAACTCAGTACAAAATCGGGCCATTCCTTTGTTGCCTAAAATTAAATACTAATTTGTTTTTCTTTCATTAGCAAGAGCCATGTGAAAAAACAACAAGCCAACCAACTAACCAAATAAAAAATCAGGTGTTTCCAACCTAGAATCACTCGAGGTACACTGGGGGGGGGGGGGTGTGTCATTCTGGCCCCGTGGGCGACAGCTTCTGTGCAAGCTTGGTGATGCCTGTCATCTTTTACCCCAGGGACAATGATGCCGTTTGCTTGCGTTTATAGACGCCTATTGATTTCCAATTTTCACCAGGCATGTTCAAATCAATCCCATAGGCTCTGGGTGTATGTAGATTCTTACCAGGCTTGCAGGGAGGCAGTGATGTAGTAATATAATTGGCACATTGTAGCACTCAGAAACTCTTGTTCTACATTCAACTTAGTTCTTTATTGCAATACCTTGATTATATATATATTGTCTTCTCTATGTAGAATTATATGTATCTATATATCTATTATGTGTGTATAAATATACACACATACAGTATATTTAGCATTTATCACTAGTGAACGCAAAACATTTCTCAAAGATCACACTAAATTTTCATGAAGCCAGTGCTCGTCTGTGTTACAAAAAATTTAAAAAATTACAAAATCCACAGAATCGTCTGAGAAGATTAGGCTGTGTCATCTTACTACTCTTTTAGCTTGCTATGACTTCCCTCTCTGGAGTAATGATGAATTCACAACTACACTGCAGCCGCTGTCTCAAGAGCTACTTCTGTAGAGGAATCTACATTCATCAAGTGTTTATTTTATACAGTAAAATGCCACCTACACAGTTCTGAGCTCTTACCAAAAAGCCATCCAGAAAGCACAAACTATAGTGTGTAACAGGCAATTACTTTTTTCAAAAAATCATGAAATATCTGAGCAACACTTTAATTTGAACAAGGAAGGGCCTTCCTAAACGATTCTATTTTTTTTTCTACAGGATGTATGTTCATGTTCTAAATCTTAACTTACTAGTTAGTGTAGACCATGAGGTTTGATGTATGCTAAAAGGTAGAGCTGCAATAAAATTTAAAGTGATTTGTCAAAATTTGGAAGAAATGTAAATGCCTACATTTCAAACTGTATCTTTAAAGAGTAGGTACTAGTAATTGCTTTCGGGAGCTGACTAGCACAAAAGACAGTAAAAAAATTTAATTTTTGTCTTTATTGAATTGTTACAAAGTCAATGCTTTTGCGCGGGGGCGCCTCCCTGCACACTTGCACGCTGTACTGAAGCTCCCTTAGAGAGAGCACAGGCTTTGATCCGGTCACCGCACTACACACACTCTTTTAAGTGAAGAGCATGACAGATCTGCATAGTTTCCCATCTTTCCTTTGATTTTCTTTTACACAACCTTAAAGGGGGAAAAAAACTCTGATAAAAACAAACGTAGCGGTATTGTAATCTTCGTGTAGTCTTATGATTAAAAAAAATAAAAAATCTCAGTTTTAGATGGAATTACAAACAAAATTATTTATTTGTTTCTCCATAGACCCTTTATTTTTACTTTCTGACCATTCTACTGAGACTGGATTTCACTGGAGTCCCCAGGGTAGTGGGGCCTGATGACTAATCCAGTGAGCCGTACCAACTCCATCTGCTTACTCACTTTGACATTTTAATAATACCCATTTGGACCTTTGTTCAATTTTTCTTTGTGTGCTACATCTTTGTATTTACATTATAGCTGAAATAATTTATTAGAGTGAATGCTATAAAATCTCACTAATTAAAACACAGAGATATTTTATGTATTTCAACTATGTGTACTTTCCATGGGAAATGGACTCACTCAAATTTGTAAATGGACCATCAAATTGCCCTCTTAATTACTATTCACTTGGAATATAGGAAAAAGCATGTCATTTTTTAAAAAAGTAATACCTTATTTTATTTCCGTCTTCCTTTGAAATTTCTTGCATGCCATGTATTTTTCTTGGTAAATACAAGAATAGATTATTCTAATGACACAGTGGAGTGAGGTAATTTCAGACACCATTGCTGATGATGGAAGTAATATTAAATTCTGACTTATTTTGTTTTACCAGTATGTGATTTCTTTAAATGAAGATTGATAATGACCTAGTATTTACATACATAAATCATACACATTGTGACAGACTTGTAACGTGCTGTATGTGTTGCCCTCTGGGACTTGATTGTATTTTAGCATATGTCTCAGTCAAAAGCTTATTAATTATTATTGATTAATTCATATACTCCGCATTCACACCAAGATACTGAGGAATATCATAGCAGGAAGAATTGAGAGTTAAACATACATTACAAGATTCTAAAAATATTTAGTCAAGTCCTAGTAGGACATGAAATACACAAAAATCCTATCATGTAACCTAGATTTTGTAGAAGACACAGATGGTAAAGCCAGTGATACATCATTTGCAGGATGTTAAGTTGCAAACAGAAAGTTAAGCACGATCCAGACTGTAAAGCAATGTAGGAGTCCAAGTGTGAAGAGATTTAAATAATAGAACAGTAACAGGCAGCACATTTTCACTTTTTCCCAAGGAGTCTCAATATCGAGAATTTATCAGCGAATACTGCTCTAATGAAATAACAAATGTAGCTCAAATTTACCGGGTGCTCTTCAGCATATAAATCCCCTCGTACACATATTACCTTATTTAATCTTGTTGACAACACTATGAGGTCAGGCTCTTCATACTTCTATTTAACAGATTGTAAAAAAGAAGTTCAGAAAGATTAAGTGGGCTGTGAAATATCACTTGTCTACTAAGTGGTGGTGCAAAATCTCAGTTAAAAGTTGTGACCCCAAACCGAGTGCTCTAAATTTCATCACCAGCAAAGGCTGGGTGGCACCCGACATTGGGCCCACATCTCAGACCTGCATCTTTGCAGCATGTACTAATGGCTATGGTGTTAAGGACTGTCCAATGAACTGTGCCAGTTACTTAAGGAGTAAGTAAATGTATTTACTATATCATACCATTCATTCTGCCGTTTATTAATAGTCTATATAGGTATAAATGAGATGGAGAGCTGAGATATTAATCAGATATCATGGTCACGGGAGAGACAGCTTACCCACATAATGGAAAAGTGATGTAGAATACAGAAAAGGACACAGGCTCTGGAGTTGCATAAACACCGGTCCAGATCATAAGTCTTACATATACTAGCTGAATTTGAGCATGTTAACTAATCAGTATGAGCCTCCTTATTTGTACAATCCGGTTTTTTTTAAAGCATAAAATATCTGTAGGATCATTGTTGCATTATAAACACTCAATAAAGGTTATCATTACTATTAATGTAGATGATACATTGTATCTAAGTATTATATTTACTTAACTGGAAACTTTCAGGGTACATGTTATTTTAATAATTAAATAATCATAAGTAAAAAAAATAAAATCATTGTCATCAATTTGATAAATGTTTTAAAATACACGAAGGGCTGGATATTAATCATGCTGTTTTCTATGTAGTCTGGATAAACATTCATGATTCATACCTAAAATTGTACTTGAACAAGGAAAATTACCAAGAATTTATTCAGGAATAAAATATGATCAGTAACAGAAAATCATAACAACTCATAGCTTTTGAGAACCAATGGTATACATCTCTATAAAAGTGGAGAAATTAAATTATATGTGATATTATCAGCCTATTTGTGATAATTAAATAATTAATTATCTAATTAAAATTTTAAAATGAACAAATATTTGTAGGTACCCAAGGATCTAAAAGGTGCCGACTTTTATTAATAACATCAAGAATTCCTAACATAAGATCACGTCAACAGTTGAACTAAAAGAAACAAACAGGACAACAGTTATTAGTACCATAACAGATACTTCATTTGTATCTATTTAATTCTAAAATTTAGGAATGATAACAGTAAGCATTCTACTAAGATGAAAGCTTCAACTTTCTCATTAGAAGAATCCAGTTTGCAACTGATAAAAAGTCATTTAGTTTATGAAAATGTTTTTACTACATTTTCTGAAGGTGTAACTTCTGAATGATTAACAGTATACTTAGTACCTGTGTTAAGGTAGATCTTCCAAATTGTGAGTCTGTAGATAGAGAGAACTCAGAAGCTCTAGATTGACTCTAATAGGTAATAACAGATTAGGCCAATAAGAAATCTTCCCTATAGTCTTACCTTAACTTATTTTCTTTTTATACAATATAGATGATGAATGGGTAATTAAAATTACAAGGAAAAATACAAGAATTAAAGGGATGATGATACATCATTATCTATAAGATTATCTATCCATCATTTCTCTATAAGAGAAAGCAAAGAGAGAGAAGTTTACACTAAAAACTGGAAGGGCAAGGTGAGGGAGGCAAGAAGTTTCATCTCAATGATAAGAGCAAAGACAACATCCTCAGAGACAATGGGGAAAAACAAATGAAAAAGATGGAAACGACAAGGAGTCAGACATGTAACTCTGGAATTATAACAGGAGAAATAGTTAGAGATAGAGTTCCATAGTTTCATCTTTTCAAATGTAGCAAATTCGCTAGGTAAGTTGACTGGTAGAAATAAAACTAATTCTCCTGAATTCCAAAGATGAGAGAAGTTTAACAAAATTTTGAAAAAAGCATTGTGACTCCAGCTAAAAGTTTCAGGGAAAAAACCAACAGAATGTTTCTCTTTTATAGAAATACTTACATAAGAGATCAGGAGATATTTGAAGAGTTTTCAAGTCAATGTACCCACTTGGGTGACAATCCCCAGATCTCTACGTTGGTTAATTTATTGCATAGCAAAGATCAAATAATTAAAAGATGGGCAGGAAAATAATGTCCTATAAGAGTCTAAGGCTATGAAAGTAAGTAATCTTTGCATAGTTTCTTATGTTAGACTGATTTGTAGTATTTCAAAGTATGATAAAATCTTAACTGAGCAGTAATTTTAGTTCACCAGAGTTTTCTATCATTCTAAGGTAAACTTTTAGAAGAAAGGGATTACTTTCAATCAAATAAGTTTGTACAGGAATATATATAATCATATACAATCACATATAGCTCCCGATTTCAGTACACATTTGGACCAATCAGCTCTTCCTTTTTATCTTGGTATAGGCAGCTCCAGATTGCTATGTTCCAAAATTCATCTCTGAGTTGGTTGTTTGAAATTCAGAGTGTACTTTTTAATAGCTTCGAAATCATAAATGCTGGTTTGCATATCATGCTTACAAAAGACCAGGACAGGTTTTATACATTACACATTAATAATAAAGAGAAAACCACAGGGTTATGGTACTAACAGTTAAAATAAATTGATTAAGTAAAGGCAATCTTCATCATATTACCACACTTATCTTATGTGTGATTGATTTGGGGATTTCCACTGTAGGGGTGAAGACCAAGCTTCCCTTCTGCCCTTTCTAAATATTCACTGAAATGACTGACAATAGACAGATTGGTAAAAGAAAAAGCATAAAATTTATTTATTGTGCATCATCATGGGAGGAACGTAGGAGAATGATTACCAATTACCCAGCGAGGTCCAGGTGCTTATATATCCTTCTTCGTAGGGGATGAGAGAGGAGCTTATGGGAGTAAATGATTTTCAGGTGAAATGAATGGGCCCTTGGGAAAATGGCCTGGAGCAAAGTTCCTCTGAGATCTCGGGGAGGCGGCTGAAAGGTGAGGAGTGGAACTTTACTGTGAACAAAGGTTGTGTTATTAGGCAGATTAAGTCTCACAGGTAATACCTCTTTTGCTGCTCTCAGAAGAATAGATGAAAAGATTGTCAGGTCCTGATGAAGACTCCCAGTCTTCTCCCACAATCTTTAGTGGGTGGTAGAGGAGTTTCCTAGGAAGGAGTCTGAAGACAATTGCATTTCTTCAGGAAAGAAGCTTTCTTAGTTAGATAAGAGTCCTTCTGGACTAGAGAGACAGGTGGGCCAAGAAAGGGCAGAAAGAGATCTTGGTTCTTTGGCTTACATCTGAGGGCTTAAATTTGCTTTAATTCAAAGTATGCCAAAGTGCCATATTTTGAAGTATCATTTCTCAAGTCTGAACACCATCAACACCCTAAGATCTAATGTTCTAGGAGGCAAAGATCAAAAGTTCAATCATGTTTACCATGGCCAAATGTTAGTTTCAGATCTAATTTAAATGGAGCAAGATTGATATTTTATGAGATATGAATTATTTTCATAATATGTTGTCCCTTCAGTAATCAATATGCAGCATATTTGTAACATTTTAGTATTTTAAATTTCTATAAGATCTTATGTTATCTTTGCTTTTGAGGAAGGTACTGTTCATATTTATAATTCACTTGGTGGCAAGTCTTTCATTAAGAATGAGGAATCCAAATCCTAACATTATTCCTAGGGTATTTTCTGAAATCCTTCAGAAATTCTTCAGATTCAACTGGGTTTCCAATAATTCAATTCAACTCTGACACTAACTACCTAGATTTAGCGCCAGATTGCGCAAAGGAGCTCAGTCTCACAAGATCATCTCCATCCCCATTTGAGATGCCAGCCACATGCCACCTGCACTTCTCACTGACTGGTGATAAATTGGAGCTTCCAAAGACCTTCCCCTCACATTCAATAATTTGCTAAAATGGTTCACAGAATGTGCAAAAATACTGTACTCACATTTTCTGGTTTATTAGAAAGGCTGTAACTCAGGAACAACCAAATGGAAGAGACGCATAAGGCAAGGCATGGGGGTGGGGATGGCTCAGAGCTTCCCTACCGCCCAGCACCTTGATATCTTTGCCAGCCTGGAAGCTCTCTGAACCTCAAACTTGGTGTTAAAGATTTGTTATAGAGCTCATTCTCCAAGCCCTCCCTCCTCTCTGGAGGTCAGGGTAAGACTTCAGTTTCCTGTCTTCTAATCATTTGGTCTTTCTGGCCATGGGCACCATCTTAGGCCATCTAGTAGTCCCACTCTCAGTTATCTTATAAGCATAAGCTCGGGTATGACAGTAAGGGGAGCATTATGAATAGCAAAAGACTCAGATCACCTAGGAAATTCCAAGGAATTCTGTCCCTGGAACAGAGACAAAGACCGATGAATACATTTCTAATTATAGTAAAACTCCCAAGCTACTTTCTAACTCAGTTTCCAGAATTATATGATGGGAAAATACAAAGAAGATGCTGTCACCTACTCTTTATTTTTCATGAACAAAACTTTGAGAAATGATCCTTTTAAAATTTAAGAAAGAAATGGTAACTATTCTAATATAAACACTATAGAAGAGGAAAGGATTTAAGGGAGGAATTGATTTGGGGAGACCAGTCACTTTGAGGCCAATGGAAAAGATACATTCAGCTGAGGCAGCACGGCTTTAGGGACAGTCAGACCTGTATTTGAAATTCACTTCTAGCCCTTTCTAGGTGTTTACAACCATAATGTTTCCGTACCTCAGTTTCTTCATCTGTAAAATAGAGAAATGACAATAACGTAGCCAAATATTTTTGACAATTACAGTTAAGTTACTGGAAGAACAATATTTTTGACAATAATAATATATTTACAATGACAATAACGTAGCCAAATATTTTTGAGAATTACAGTTAAGTTACTGGAATCTTGATGTGGGATTGAATTATTTGAACAGTTTATTTACAGTTGTATAAAGAATCCAGAAAAGTAAGAGAAAATCAGCACGCGTCTTGGGCATAAACACTGGGTCTCTAGGGAGAGTCAAGTCTGTCAATAGTGAGAGGAGGAAGAAAAGATTCTGTTCGTTGGCTAGCTAGACTGATCCTCCTGAAAAAGACATGTGAAAATGTTAGACTGTATTGTATACATTGGCATGAGGGGACAAACACTTAATAAAAATTGGGTTTGGAGGAAAAGGAAGTCCTAATCTGTTTTGTTGTGGTGGTGGTGGTTCAATATCATGGTATGAGCACTCCCGCCCTAGCCAATTTCAAGGTACCAATATGATTGAATGTGAAGTTGGGAAAAGATGTTTAACTCAATCTCAGGATTCAGTACAAGCCAGCTTCAGCATACCACTCTCTGGGTGTATCATTCATATATACACAGATGTAGCTTCTATATATATATAAATATATTTTTAATTCATGGAAGTGCCAACAAAATGGTAAGAAATTATTAGACATTATTAGACTAAAATATAAATGAAAGTTTATTGAACATCGATGCTGATTCATCTTGAGATCAGCTTCAGCTGATGACTTTGGCTTTGCACTATGTTGCCTCCCGGAGTTGGGCAATGACAAACTATAGCTCAGGCTCACACCGGTGGGGAGTCTAATAAGAGACCATCTTTCCATAAAGGGACCCCAAGAGCTGCAGTACAAACAGAAGTATCCCACTACCTGCTCCAGCCTTTGGAGACTGAATGGAAATTTGTTACTGAGCTAATCATATCAAGGAGAAAACACAAAATTACTTCTGAGAAGTTTTAACCACTAGCTAACCCTCAAATGGATTCATAGTCCACATGAATGATCCAAAGCACTTTGTAAATTTAAAGTGTTCCTACACACTTGGCTTAAGAAAATGAAAATTACCTTCAGAGGAGAGCACACCTTTCATTCAGACTTCAAAGGATGCCTACAAGCAGTTTGGCTGGGGGTGGGATGGGGTGCGTTTTTTCAATTAGCACCCTCCCATTAAGTATAGAAGGAAACAGGGCATTTTGCATGAGACTGTCAGATACAACATAAAGCAGTTAACAGGTCTCCAAAGACTTCAAATATTGGAATATAAAATAAATGCTATTGTTACTTTTAAAGAAGAGAAAGACAAACTTAGAATATTCCAGGAAGCAGAAAACAAGGAATTACTAAGCATGTTAAATAGAGTCACATAGAATTTATAAACTTGAAAAATATAATACTGTGAGTTATTTGTGCTTATAGTTTAACACCATAAAACTTACCTGGGTAGTTTTTTTTTGTTGTTGTTGTTTTTGTTTTTTGTATAGAGAAAGGCTAGAACTTCTAGGCTCAAGTAAAACTTGCACTTCAGCTTCCTAGATAGCTAGGATTATATTCATGAGCCACCCTACCCTGCTAATTTTCTTATTGTTTTTAGAGATGGGGGTCTTGCTCTGTTGTCCAGGCTGGTCTTGAATTCCTGGCCTGAAGTGATCCTCCCACCTCAACCTCCTCAAATTTTGGGATTACAGGTGTGAACCACTCTGTCCAGGCTGGATAGCTCTTCAAAACACAGATTTCTGGGCCCTGTTACTATAGATTATGATTTATTCTGAGGTCAGGTCTAAGAATTTTCATTTCTTTTTTTTTGGAGACAAGAGACTTAATATATGTTGCACTCGTGTGCTGTGGCGTCACAGCTTACAGCAACCTCAAATTCTTAGGCTTAAGTGATTCTCTTGCCTCAGCCTCCTTAATAGCTGGGACTACAGGTGCCTGCCATAATGCCCAGCTAGTTTTTGGTTACAGTTGTCATTGTTGTTTTAGTAGGGCCCAGGCTGGGCTCAAACCTGCCAGCTTCAGTGTATGTGGCTGGTGCCCTACCCACTGAGCTATGGGTGCTGAGCCAGAATTTTTGTTTCTAACAAGCTCCCAGATGATACCAGTATGGGTAGTCTGAAGACAACACACTGAATGACAATATACTAAATAAAAATGCTCAGGGGATAGGCTTGATAGTAGTTTAAATCAGCTAAGGAGAATATTGATAAGCTAGAATATAGGTCAGAAGAAATTACTCAGAATGTATCCAGAAACTACCAGGGCTGTCTGGAAGGTATACAGCATGCAATATGAAAATAGTATTAACAATGGCTGGATACTTTCTGGATAGCCCTCTGTATAGATGCCTAAAGTGTAGAAGAGAGATAAAGAATCATGGAGACTAGAGTATGAGAAAAGAAAGTGTAGCAGGGGTCGAATTTTTTTTTTTTTTTTTGAGACAGAGTCTCACCCTGTCACCCTGGGTAGAGTACTGTGCCATCATAGCTCACAGCAACTTCAAACTCTTGGGCTCCAGTGATCCCCTTGCCACAGCCTCCAGAGTATCTGGGATTACAGGTGCCTGCCACAATGCCTGCCAGTGTTTTTTCTATTTTTAGTCTTGCTCTTGTTCAGGGTAGTTCTTGAACTCCTGAGCTCAAGCAATCTACCTGCCTCAGCCTCCCAGAGTGCTAGGATTACAGGCCTGAGCCACCGTGCTGGCCCACAACAGAGGCTATATCTGAAGAGAATAATTAAGAGTTTTTAAGAAGTGATGAAAAATACACTTCATCTAAAAAGTGGTGGTGAGGAAGAGAAAAAGCTTGATATCTCAGCCAGTGAAGTGACTGGTTGGTTTCCTTGTTTTGTTTTTGTTTTTGTTTTTGAGACAGAGTCTCACCCTGTCACCCTGGGTAGAGTACTGTGCCATGATAGCTCACAGCATCCTCAAACTCTTTGGTCTCAAGTGATCCTCCTGCCTCAGCCTCCCAAGTAGCTGGGACTACAAGCGTGTGCTATAATGTTCAGCTAGTTTTCTATTTTTAGTAGGGATGTGGTCTTGCTCTTGCTCAGACTGATCTTGAACCCCTGAATTCAAGCAATCTACCACCCTCCCAGAGCACTAGAATTACAGGTGTGAGCTACCATTTCTTAGTTTTCGAGAGATGTTACCAAGAAGAAACCAAGGGCAGCAGCCTGAGGATACTTCCCCCCTGAAATTGGCCCAGGAGTCCTTCGACTGCAACTTTGCATCACTAGGGACTTCAGGGACCTGAGGGAGCTGGAGTATTGCTTTCCCTCTGATCATGGCAAGAAATAGGGAAAGTTGCTATACAGAGCACTGGGATTGAGAATGTGTCTTGCTTATAGGAGGGGTTATGGGAGGATATTCATTTGTCTCTGGGATCACCCTTGAATTTAGGGGTAGGGTCATATCACTTACCGTATTGGGAGTGATCAGAATTTGGTACACCTATAATTTAGGGGAGTTGCCTGCATATTTCCTACCTTCTAAATATGTCCCCTGGAATCAGATACTGCCTGGACTGGATAGAGTAAGCTGGTATTTGGAGGTACTGAAGGAAAATCTATCTATCGTGAATTTGCTGTTGGTTCAAAGGCTGTATCTTCTAAAGAAAAGTCAATTCCATTATTACACAGACATTTTTAGTAACAAGTATTAAAACAGCAAAGATTTTCTGTTAACCCTCACTAGGTGGGAAAATTACATTAACAGAAAATTCCATTCTCTGAAGTATTCCTGTTAACCTAGATTTTTACTTTAATTTGCCTAAGTATTTATCTGTCTTCTATCAAAGGACTAGAAAATTGTGTTAGTTATAAATAAATGGAAGCAACTGAAAACTAGCAGAGAAAATTCTCTCCTCATCTCACCCCCCAATTAATTTCAGCAAATTAATTATATGTCAGAATAAAATCTATTTTGGTGATCTCACAGGATAATAAAAGTATTACTTAGCTAGAACAACATAGCTCATTGAAAAGCATCATTTAGTCAATCCTTTCTTACATAAGGATTTATTGATTATTAGAGATTTACTGTTTGCTAGATAGTTATAAGGGCTAGGGTTATAAAGATAGGTGAGAAAGACTTCTGCATCTGGGTATGCTATTATCATTGGTCTCTGACTACCTCTGTTGCCATAAGCAATGTTAAAACTGGGAAAAATAACTAAGGCAACTGTTTTCAGGCATTGGACAACAGTATAACACTGCAAACCTAGGGATGGGGAAACAAGGGCTAAGTCTCATGCTTGTCTAGTCCTCTTTCTGGAGACAGTTTCCTGATCCTGGTGCAGAGAGAGGAGTCTGTCTACAGCATAGTGGACTCACTAAGTTGAGGAGGCTGCTGAGATCAAAGCTTGGGTCAGTTGAAATGGTTGGAACCTGCAGAAGGGCATCTGAGACTGAGAACTGCATAGACATGTGGCTAGAAGTCTCTGTGTGGGATCCCCTTTGAGTCTGCAGCTGAGGACTAGACTTACAGACAGTAGGACCTCTGTAAGTTGACCACCCAAGGGATGGTAACAAACTGGTCAACCTAGGAGGTGGTCAACATAAGAAAGTAGGCCTTAGCATATGTGGTGCTTGCCTGGTCTATGAAAATTAGGTCAACTTAAGGAGGTGGTCAACTATGGAGGTACCAGTGTGTATGCAGAACGGAATTGCCTCAGGATCACAAGAGTGAAACAGAAATACCAGTGGGTGAGCACCTACAGGAAAAGTGTCTTCTGGGAAAATTGAAATTCTGGCCCTACCAGGGCAGAGCTATCCCTAATACATTTTTGACACCCTTGCATCCAGCCAGGACACAGAAACTCTATACTTTAGAAGTGAAGGCAGTATCCTAAAGTAAGGCCTACACTAGACCCTCCCTAGCAAAGCCTAAAATTATTATTTAACAGTATCTTCAGAGGAGAATAAATTTTGGCGTTTAGTCCTGGCAACTAAAAGACACGTGGGAAACACATTAAACTTTGCATGGATTCCAATAACAAAGCATAAAACCAGGTTCACTCCTATATGTGGTGATCAACCAGTAATATAACTGTCAACACTGAAATCAATAATCTTCTGAAGAACATGACAGAATTGAGTCTCCACAGTGTATCAGCAACAATTCAGCACTCCATCCAAAAATTGCTAGACATACAAAGAAACAGGAAATTATGATTCATGGTCAAGAAACAAAGCAGTGGATAGAAATTAACCCTGAGATGGTCTAAGAATTAGGCCTAGAAGACACGGATTGAAAGGTAAATTATTCAAGTCCTGGCTCTGCAGGTCAATGTACATTGGTAAGGGAAGTAGATATGTTTTTTTAAAAAATGCTGTGAAGTGTGAAATGAGCAATATGAAAATTTTATAATTGGTATAGTTTTGGCACAAAAAAAGGTAATGACGAATCTTTAAGGTGTATTCAAAAGAGTTCATAGAGAAAGCATCTGCAATGGTTCTTAAAGAATGAGTAGAAGTTTGCAAGCCTTCTTCAAAGGGGGAAATAGAGGCAGTGTTGGCTGATAAGCAGAAAGGATGGATGTAAAGGCATGAGGGCTTGAAATAGGGACCATGCAAGCATAGTTATGTTAAGCACATGGTTTTTCATCAGTAAAATAAGGATAATAATAATTTCTATTCTTTTGGGTTGTTGTAAGGATTAAATGGAGTAATCCAGGAATAGTGCTTGACTCATGATAAGCACTCAACAATGTTAGTTATTATCTTGGTGAAATTGCTTGGTGTATTTTGGCAGAAGCTGTACACATCAGTATAGCTTCAGTACACATAAAGGAAAAAAGAGACCTGAAGCCTTGAATGGGGCCAAAGCTAAATATAATAGAAGATAGGAAAGTTCAGAGCAGTGCTGGTGCTCAATCAGCTTGGGGCAAATCAGCTTTTACAGCTTCGCTCTGGAGAGGCAAAACAAGAAGAAAAAATGAATCAAGTGCGTTGTGTGAGGCCTATGGGAATGACAATGGCCAGAGGGCAGTGATACTGTCCCCAGCACAATAATGTCAATTCTTCTCTATGTGAAAGGCTAATGGACAAAATCAGGGTCACTATCCAAACAGCTTAGAGTTCAAAGAGAGGTAGTTGCAAATAATGACTTTAGATGAGGAATAAGGTCAACACAAAGTAAAATTGCCAATTAGCTCCATATAAAACAGAGGAAATGTACCCTTGAGGACATAGGTTGAATGCTATGTTAAGAAATATAAGTATGATCAAGGAAATCATGACTGATAAAAATTGAAGTGTATTACTAAATCCCCCTAGTGGGTAAGAGATTGCTGTATCTTCCTTTCTCTAGACAAAGTTTGTAGATAATTTCCTAAATGACACTTTTGGTCTTACTATTTAATTTTTGCTTATTTTCTGTAATGCCTAGGCCAAAGAACTTTACTAACAGTAGTACAGCATGCAATTACAAGCATTCCTGTTCCCACCTTCCTCCATCCATCAGACCTTGACTGAATGCCAGAGCACCGCATCATGGCCTGAAACAGTTGAGATTTGTCAAGTAGGAGAGAAAATGAATCCCCAAGGTATGGGCTTCTCTTAAAAAAATGGCTTGTTCAAATTTAGGTCATCTAGAAAAGGGCTAGCCTCTTCATTTACTCCTCTATTCATTCTTTCAACTCTTCTCTCTGTTGAGAGTGATTAAAAAATAAGTAACTAGGGCGGCCCCTGTGGCTCATCGAGTAGGGTGCCGGCCCCATATACTGAAGGTGGCAGGTTCAAGCCTGGCCTCTGCCAAACTGCAAAAATAGAAAAATAGCCAGGCGTTGTGGGCACCTGTGGTCCCAGCTACTTGGGAGGCTGAGGCAAGAGAATCACCTAAGCCCAGGAGTTGGAGGTGGCTGTGAGCTGTGTGATGCCACGGCACTCTACCGAGGGTGAAAAAGTGAGACTCTGTCTCTACAAAAAACAAAAAACAAAAAAGTAACTAAATGAGGGGGGCTCTAGTAACTCTTCTTAAAGAACTTTTGTTCTTTAGTTAACAGCTTACCAGGATAAGGTACATATAAGCCAGTTCAATTGATGGCCACCAGTTAGTGTGTTCCAAGTTATACAAATGCCTCAGTTAAAAATACCTGAAACTATTATGCTAATGACTAAATAATAACCTTGGAAAATCAAAACTATTTGCGTGTTTTTATTCTTGTTAAACAACAACCAGCTTTGTTGATATAACTATTAAAAATATAGATATACAGAAGGTGAAAAAAATGTATACACATTTTAAGAAAGGAAAAAACTGTATTGAAGTTGTAATACCTAATATATACCAATAACAAAGGATGACTATAAGTGGGTGGTGCCTGTGGCTCAAAGGAGTAGGGCACCGGCCCCAGCCAAAAACTGCAAAGCAAAAAAAAAAAAAAAAAAAAAAAAGATGAATGCAAGTTATTGAGCACCTCTTGTCATTGCAGAAGTCAAACGTGACTTGAGTATTACATATTTAATGCAGTCTTTTCCTTTCTTAAAATGTGTATCCTTTTTTGGCACCCTCTGGTGTACACAAACGTGAGAAGAACTTCTAGGTCACGTATTTATCAGGCTAACACACATGTGCTGGAAACAGTGGAAAGGCTAAGAGTCTTTTCATAGGGCTACATGGGAAGTATCTGAGAATTGATGACTTTTGCACAGTGAGAAAACAATTTCTGTTCAGATTCAGCTCGGAAGGTTTCCTCTATCCATCAAAAAGCCTGGACTGGTTATAAAGCCCTTTCCATTGCCACAATATTCTGAGAGAGACAGGGAGAAGTGACAATACTCTGAGAGAGACAGTGAGATGTGCAACTCGCTTAGAAAAAGATGGAGCCGCACACTGGTGGGGCAAAATTCAGAACCATGTCAGGGTTTCTTGGAGCCCTTAATCTTCTTCTGTGCTTCCCTAGGCAGGGGTGGGCTCGGGGGTCATGGCATTGGATTAAGAAAGCTAGAGGTTGAGTTCTTGTCTTTCTTGATCTTTCTGCCTTTCATTTCTTTCTCCTTCAAAATTCCAATCCTTTGGCATGTAGTCATACTTAATAAATATTCGTTGATCAAATAGAAGGAATAATAGCTAATTGTGCTGTTGTGAAGATGAAAAGAAATGCTCTTTCTTTTTATACTTGTATGAACTTTACACATAGCAGGTGCCAAATAATTGCTCCTTTCTATTCTCATTCCTTAGGGAAAGAAGCCCGGCTTTAGTGTGGGGGAAAGCCGCTCGCCGTGCCCTTTCTTTTTGAAGGGAAAGTTTGGTAGTCTGTCTGCCTCTGCTGCGGGTGGCAAGTGCAGGTCAGAGCTTTCCTCCCCGCTCTGCGGGCTCTTGTTTTCTGGTGTCACCCATGTTCCCTTCACAAGTCTGAGTCCTTTGCTTTCTATTTTTTTGTAACTCATTGCAAAAGAGTATGTGTATCTGGAGCTGCCTCTGTGTGTTTTCTTTTTACTTTTAAGCCATCACTCTTGTTTTTACTGGTTGTCTTTTCCTTATTCAGTGCTTTTGTACTGGCTCTTGTTCAACAAACCAGGGAAATTTAAAACAAAAGCCATACTTTACACTTCTTTGGATTAATCATAGCAGCTAGCGTTGTACTAGAACAACAAAATATATCTTTATTGGTTGTTTTATCGTACTCATTTTATATAACAATGGCTGGGACCTGGGGATGTGTGTCAGGCCGGGAGTATAGTACAGTCAGCAGGCAAACAGTATTTAAAACACAGGCTGTGAAGTGCTGGCCCACACCTTATATCTGAAAATGGTTTTGATTAGGCCGTGTAAGTATGGTGCTTTCAGGAAACCTGCACACTGGAATGTCTGTAGAAGGGCACATGAACTCCGGTTCTACCCGAGCCCAAATCATTTCCTGTTATTGTACAGGCTGTTCAGTTCATGATTTCTATTATCTTTCTGGCTGCTGTAGGTATTTAAGAACCTTTCACTAGGTTAAGACCAAGGTAAAAGTACTAAGAATTACACTGGAAGAACAAAGATATGGCTTTTGCATGAAGTACAGATGGTGACAAACTTTATTGGTAACTGTAAGCTGAGAACTCAGGGATTGCTGAATATGTAGATATTTTATTAATGCATACGAGATATTAGCTAATTGAAAATCCAAACATTTTCAGAGAATCTAAGGAAATTCTGATTGATATACTTTGGCAGATAGTATAAGTCTAACCCAACATTTTTTAGGTGAATAAAGTATACATTGACTCAAGATTACTTATAAAAATGAAATACAGGAGAACCTCCAGAGTTGACCACTCTCCTTCACTGACAAGCTCCTGAAGTTGACCTGATTTTCATAGACCAGACATGCACCCATGAAGGTGTCAGTACAGTGGGCCGAGTGCCTTATGTTGACCACCTCCGTATGTTGACCAGGTTGTTACAGTCCCTTCAGTGGTCAACTCACAAAGATTATACTGTATGTATAAAGATTATCAGATAATATTAACCTCAGAAAATAGGTATGACCCAATAAAAAATAAAGGTTCCAATTTGACCTAAAGATAATTTGAGAACAATAATAGGGAAAAATATGTGTCAGTCTTGTTGGTACATGAGAAAGTAGCCTATCTCAAGTTCGATAGAAATGTTAGCAGTCATTGAGTTTTCAAAACTGCTCAGCCAGAAATATGCATATATTAACTATAAAAGAAAATGAAGACAATGCTCATTTTAATATTTCTACTTCTAAATTAATAAATTTCTACGTCTAAATTCATTCAACTGAACATATTTTGCCATCTTCAGCCTTAAATTTACTGCTTAATTTGGAATAAAGCATCAAAGTTTATCTTTAATTTTAGTAGCACCTCATATAGTTTATAAATATGGGGCAGATTTGTTTACTTTCATTTAAGACCTGCATTTAATTTTAGCAGAAAATTCTGTCATTCAATTTGAAAAGCAGGCTTAGTATTTCTGGCTAAATTAATCATCATCATAGAACTTTATTTCTTTGTCTTAATTTAGAATGAAAACAAGAATATTCATTTTGTTCAGGGATGTACCACAAATGCCTACAGTAGTTCCTGGAACATGGTAGGAACACAACATCTTTATTGAATCAATAAAATGACATCATTCTATGACAATAGTAGGGCTTTTCAAATCATAGCAAAATGAGAAAACTTATACAGGGCGTCCCAAAAGTTACCGTACCTAATGTTACAAAATATTTACAAAATATTTTCCATGTGTTGGCCATCTCTTTGTAAAACTTTTTATGAATATTTTGTAAATAAAGGTACATTAGCTACAATTTCCCATTTTCTCTATGTATGACCAATTTTGTGACATCCTGTGGTTTATTCATCAAAAAGACTGTATAATTATAA
The DNA here is from genome assembly GCA_963574655.1 of Perodicticus potto. Lineage (NCBI taxonomy): Eukaryota > Metazoa > Chordata > Mammalia > Primates > Lorisidae > Perodicticus > Perodicticus potto. The sequence continues at coordinate 30,261 of CAUYRH010182440.1, forward strand.
TTATATACTTCTTTGTAATTCGATTTGGTGATAGACCATGGTAAGATTTGTCTCCTGGCTAATTTAATGATTTTATTTGGAAAATAAAATTTGGCTACCATGTATAATTGGGAGGAAAGTTTAATTGAAAATTTGTTTATTGACTAAATTAATGAATGAATCATTAATTACTGGAAAAAGTCAAGGAATAATGATTGAGTTGGAGATTGGCTTGTTTAGTGCTTGTACAACACATTTATTCTTATTCTTTTGAGGCCCCACCCTTCTATAGCTAGAAATGACATCATTTCCATATTGTACTTGTGGAAACTGAGACACCTAAGTATATCCCTAGAATGTAAATAGCCAGGAAATAAATCTATAGTCAGAGCAGTAAAACCTAAACCTAGCATCCACTTTTCTTACTGCCTTTCTAGTTAAATGTTGAACATTGAATATTCATGTCAACTTAACATTAATGGGCCTAAAGTAACTCAGCCATAGGAAGCTGTGGAAGGGATGTGAAGAAAGCACAACCACTCCTGGGTTAGGAAAAAACGAGTGACTTTGGGAAATTTAAAATAGCCCCCCAAAAGAGGTCCTTGGTTCTGGAAATAAGGGAGCACTGAAGAAGAGAAGATACTGTTGTCTGCTTCTGAGAAAATCAGAAAATGACCTTATCCTGAACTCATGACTTGATAGGGAAAATTTCCCCAAAGACATACTTTGGACTTGAACTGCAGCATTGGGTCTTCCCCAGGTCTCCAGCCTGACAAACTTAGGACTTGAAAAGCAACACCAGTTCTTTCTGGGTCTCCAGCCTGCTGTCCTACCCAGCAGATAGTGGACTTGCCAGCCTCCATAACCGTGTGAGCCAATTCCTTAAAATAAATCTCTTCCTCTGTATATCATCCTGTTGGTTCTATTTCTCTGAAGGCCCCTGACTAATACAGTATCATTTAATATACAGCTACCTAACTAAACAAGTTTCTATTATCAGGGCATATCGTATCTTTCTTGTCATAACTGGCACACCAGAACGAGATTATACTCATGTCTTCTACTTTAATTGGAAATGAAGATCTCCCATAAATAAGTGTCTGTAATTATTACTGATTTAAGGATGTTAGCATCATAAAGATGGATGATATCTGAAGAATTTATTAGGCCGTGGGTAGAGGTTTTATCTTTGTATCTAGGCTGCGATATGAGTTAAGCCATATGTGAACCTGAGGTTAGGCTAATAAACAGGTGTAAATCTATAGTGGTAATTTCTAATATTGATGATGGCAAACAAGGACTGAACTGAAAAAAAATATTGTAGCTATTTTGGGGCTCAGTGAGAAAAAGATTCTATCGCTGGAGGCCAAGGAAGGCATATGCTCTGTACTTGCCATCTCTGGCCTAGGTCTCACCTCAGTGATTTTAAAAGAAATTCTAGCTCATATGTGAGATGGCCCACCTGTCCAAGGCCAGGAGCACCTAAGCTCTTGTTAATATTAATCTGTCTTTGCCCAAGTATTCTTTTTGTATGTTTCCCTTGACAATGAACAATAAGATCCTGGCCAACTATCTTACCATTGAACCAGAGTTAATACGAGACATAATCATGTCCCATTTCTTCCATAATTGCATACCATTGTTATACTCCTGCAATATATTTGCTTTGAAATAAAGGCACCTGTATCCTTTTGAATTTCTGAAATATTTATAATCTAATCTTTGGTACTTAATAATATGTTGCTTTGTTTCTTTATTTAAGGTGTTCTTAAGTTTATGGCTTTGTGATTATAGCTTCTTGAGAGCCTTTTGTTTCTTTTGTATTCTCTATAAGAGGTCAATAAACAATGGCTGGATTGAATGCTTCTAAGGGACTGTGGAGTCTCAGATCTTGAAGACTATGTAGCTACAAGAAAAAAAAAAACAAATAAAAGGCCAGAGTGTTCTTGGCATCACCAAGAAGGTATTAGAATGAAAATAGAAAGTATAATGTTACCCTTGAAGAAGAACATGTTCTGGTCACTACACTTCCAAAAAGCTATAACTGACCTGGAAAGGGTCCAGAGGCAGGCAGCTTTTGGTTGATAAAGGTGCTGGAATTGCTTTCTGATGAGAATAAACTAAAATGACCAGTGTTAGGGCTTTGTGTGAAGGCCTTTGCTAGAGTAACTTCTATAGTAGGAAGGAAGATTTTGATAAATTGAATATGAGGACTCCAAGGCAGCAGGATTCCCGAGAGGAGCCTTAGTTCTGAGTTCAGGGATCTTTGGGTCTGGTTGGTACATATAGCTCTCCCCACAGTTATGTTTATCAGTGATCCTGTATGAATGTGGAGATCACTTTTGCCTTAAAGACTCAGGATTGCAGTAAAAGATTCTGGCTTCTTAAAATGGAAAAGACCAATGTTGCCGCCAGAATATCAAGTCTTCTTTACACCTTTATTGCTTACAACAGCTGCCTTTAGAATGTTCTACCCAGATTTTGTCATCTACTTAGTTTGCTAGCCCAGACTTAATTCTGATGCTTACTTGGATCTAGACTCAGTGTCACCTCATCTGTTATTCCTAAGTTAGTAGGACCTGGGTAATCGCACCTGTGCCAATGCAAGCGATCATTTGGGATCCCAGGCAAATCAACTTCATTTTTTCTATGGTGTACCTGGGCCTTGGCCTGTTTTGGTCCATCAAGTCTTTATTCACCCACATTTGCCTTTATATTCACGACAGAAAAATGAGTGCTTTTCTCTCTGCAAAGAGAATGGGAATGTAAGCTATAGATGAGTTTAAAAAATTGAGATTCATTCATCAAATTTCTAAAATTTAAAAATGAGAGGAGTTAAAACTTCTGCCCCTTTCACAGCAGGTAGTGAGCCCAAAGAATACGATTAAGCTACAGTTGTACCAGACAGAGAAATAAAGCCTTCAAAGACCTTCAATTTAGTTAAGAAGGGCTTAGTCCATTTTTTCACAAAAGGAAATTTGCTAATATTCAATATTTATAACATTCAAAGATGCTATGGAAGAGAAACCAGGATTTTTTCACTAAGTGCAATTTTGGGGCTTAGACTATTGGGCTGAATGAACAACTTCTGTAAATGAGGCATTTTTTGGTTGTTATTGTTTATATGCCTGTTACATTGTTGATGCAGATTTTTCTTTAGGTCTTTTTCACGTTTTCTTCAGCCTATTGTGAAGGAAAAGAGATTAGTTCTATACCTTTTTGGTTCCACTATAATCATACTTACGTATATTTATTGAACACATATGAGCTAAGTGCTTGATACAGATTTTCTCATTTAATCCTCAAAACAATCCTACGTGATTGATACTATCCTTACGTGCATCTGTTAAAGATGAGGAAACAGAGGTTGAGTAACTTGCCCACGGTCCTATGGCAGGAAATGGCACTCCAGGGTGTGACTCTGCCTAGTGACTGCAGGGCCCACAGGTTCAGCCACCCCCAGATACTGACACCAAGGGCCATCAGCCACACTTCCTGCTGTGTGCCTGCTTCACAAAGTCCAGTCCAGGAAAGGCTGGCTCTGTCTTCTCTCCAGCCCTTATTTCAGGACTAGCAGTGTTGTCAATATCTAAACCTGTCTCCAAATGAGATTATCCCTGCTCGTAACCAGAAACCCAGAAAGTAAAGTTAATAAATCCTCTGCTCATGCCTGGGAACTTAGTAGACTGAATGTGAAGGAGGCCAAAGCAGATTTAAAGTGATTGAAATGACAAAAGGTGAAATGTGAGTGAAGTGAATGAATTACAAAAGTGTGTATGAATAGTATTGCACAAGTGAAACAAATTCAATATCAATTCAATTTCTGACCATGTGCAGAAGGAAAACAAGGGCAAGGGAGCAGAAAAGTCAAGGGTAATGAACAGCTTTATTACTTTTCTTCATTGTGTCTCTGCTCCTATTTATTAACAGCAGAGGTTAAAGTTTGTATAAGATGCTGATCATAACATTAGGGAAGGCTAAGTGACATTCTGCAAGGGAGAATGCAGACTGAAGGCAGATTGTAACAAAATACTAGCTTCTTTTCAGTGTTGTAAAATGCTGAAGATAATTCAGATATCGAAAAGAAGGCCTTTTAAACAAACAGGCTAGGTCGATTAGGTGTGTCCATTGTTCTTGGTCCATAGGTGAGGGAATGGGGCATGGGGGTACAATTTCATACCGAGGTGCCTCTGCTGTTGGATGTGTATAATATTCATCTTGGAGCAATATAAAGAGATGTAGCCACGTGAGCAATCAATTTCAGGTGGCACCTTTTTCTGTTTAAACTTAAGCTGGCCTGAGTTTGAGTCTTGGTACCTCATTTACGAGGCGTGTCTATGGGCCAGCTGCTTACCTTCCTGAGCTCCTTCCTTACAAGATGAGAATAATCACTACCTGGGAGAATTATAAATAACACAGTATCTGGAAAGAGATTTGTCGAGCCTGCAGTACATAGGAGGTCTCTGTGAATGAAAAACAATTGTGCACACTACCGTGCCTAGCACATAGAAGGGATTCATACCTATTGGCTGAAGGAGTTTAATAACAAAGAACTAGAAACTGTCCTTATGTGATAAATCTGCTTTTTAGGTGTAGCTTCCTGTCTCCATTTTCCCAGTGTGGCTTTAATAGTGGAAATTGTGCCTGTGCTGTTGTGAGAGGGCGAGGGTAAGGCCAGACCCCAGTGTTCAGGGCATTCTCAAATACTCCAACTTTCATTGATCCTTAAATCTCAATGGATAAGCAGGTATTTACTGAAAATATAGAGACGGAGTTGGCTGCAGATACTATATCAATCTTTCAGGTTAGCGGCCAAATTCAGGTTAAATTAAAATGGGCAATGAGGATAGTGTATTAACAATATTAATACCTTCTACTTATTTAACACATCCGTGTTAAGACTATTCTTTCCTTATGCAACATACACACAGACGCAGGCACCATCGTCCCTCTCTTGCATCTTCAGATATATGGACTTCACCTTCTTCTGTTCGTTTCCTATTTTTGATAAAGATAGAGCTACAGAGAAGTTTCTTTACTATTAGAAAACCATTAGGGCAGCGTGATGTTAAATACCGTCACGTCACAGGGAGCGCTGGGGGCTGCTTTGTGCTGGGGGACATGTCGCCTTTGGGGGAACCATTGCTCAGCTCCAGCTGATGGTTACCAGGAGAGAAATTGAGTTTCTTGTAAGAGCTTCTGGTCTCTCAAAAGAAACCGGAAATCTGGGGTTTAATGTGAGATTTACCAATTTCAAGGTTAACACACATATTTTTAAAACACTGCAGGGATGAAATAAAGCCTGTTTGGCAGCTGAATGTGGCCCAGGGGTTTGTGTGATTTCTTTTCCAGCCCTGGCTTCCCTGAGGTACTCCACTGCTTTAATCAGCTGAGATGTTGAAATCCAAGGGCCTCCCTTGTCTGAGCCCATGTTCTGAGGTCAGTAAGTCGTGGTAGGGCTGCAGCGGGGGCAGCAATCTGGAGACTGCACAGCCTGGGGAGTGAGGCAGGGGGTCGGTGCAAACGTACACCGAGAGTCAGGAAGAGTATGTCAGGAGTTCGCAAGACATCACAGTGATGGGGCAGACAATGGCGAGGGAGCCTGCATCGTAGGATGAGGCCTCATCCCTACGATGCAGGCTGTGGTCGTCGGCAGGTAGGACCTGTCCACCATGGTCAGTAGCAGGATTTCTGACAGCAAAAGGAGATTGAGAGGTGTGACACAGACTGAAACTAGAAGTGCAAGTTGGAGACCTGGTTTCAGATGTGGGAGAGATGTGGTTTTAGAATAAATGGCAAGACACAGAGTCACTGGGTTATGGAATTAGGGCTTTCTGACCCAATGCTTCTCATGCAACAGAAAGAGTAGGCTTAGCCCCGAAGCCTAAAGCAGGACTGAGCCTGTGAGCTGAGGAAGGAACTAGAACTACCTAGAACTCTGGTTAGAATTCAGCTGTGAGCAAGGGATGGGGGAAGTAATACATCGAGAGTGAAAGATGGCTTGAGAGGCCGCTGATCTGTCTTTTCAGCCAGAGGAGAGCATATTTATATTGAGGACACCTAGAACCATGTCCACAATCCATTTTCCATGTCGGTGGGAGCCCTAGGTAGAGGGCTTGATGGGACAGTCCCAGCCTGTTCCTAAGGAAGAAGAATCCTTTCCGAAAATGACTCAAAAAAACTTGACCTGGTCTTGGAAAAGCAAAAGATGCTCTAACCATGTTTTCGCTGATTCCCACCTATCTTTTAATCTGTCACGTAGCCCTCCAGGGGATGTCTAGTAACTGAGGGATGAGCCTTCCAGTCATCTCTTTGCAAGAGGGACTGATGAACTTCTTGGGAAAGAACTTACGAAAAATGAAGAGGAGCCAGACAAGAGCAGGGGGACTCAGAATGGAAATCCGAATAGGTCAGCAGTGTCAGGGGCAGGGAGCGGGAGACACAGACGGTGAGTGGCTGTTGCTGCCAAGTCCATCTCATGGATTGGCGATGGCCCAGAGACCCCTGGAATCATGTATGGCTCCCCCACCCCCCTTTTTTTAAAAGAGAAGTCATTAAAAAATTGTTTCACCAAATATTCTGATCACAAATAACGCTGTTTGAGTGTGGTCCCGCTGCAGGAAGACGTCAACCAGGAGATGCTCCCCCGCCCCTTACAGTAGATACTCGTGTGACTTTGGCACACTGGGTCCCTAACCTGTTGGTGGGAGGCAGCAAAGGTTGGTGGCCGGCTTGGTGGCCAGCAGGAGGTGGCTGGCCCCTACAGGGGGTGAAGATGAGTAGGGCAGCAGCAGAAGAAAAACCTTGTTGGCAGGGTGAGGAGTGGAGTTTTCCTGGCACCTAGATGAGGCAGGCTCTGCAGACACCTAAAAGTATTCGGAGGAGCAGAGGATACTCTGCAGCTCTGCTTGGGTGAACAGGGCGAAGGACACAGATGCTTTCTGCTCACACAGCCTCTGTGTGCTTCTAATCTGCTGAGGCTTGGTACAAACTTGTGTTCCATTATTAAGTTAGAGCACGACCCCAGGGCTTTTCCACTGTCAACTAAGTGTGGTCAGTGGATCCTTGAAAAGATCTGACTTTTCTGACAACACTGGGCATCACTCGACATGGCGTGTCCTTAGGTTCTTTGGCTTATGCTATTATTTCCAAGAAGCCACTGTGGCCTGTGACATTCTTTAGCACTTAGGAAATATGTAAATGAATCTATTTTATTACAGAACTATAGAGACAGATACACACGAGTCCGTGCATGCGCGCGCGCACGCTCCCACACAGAGAAAACAGAAATATGTAGAAAGGGAAGAAGTATGATAGAACTGCTGGTCATGCAATTCATTGAGACCCTCCATCTCATTCATCTCACTGGTAGACTCTTCGTTTATAAAGAGATTTACAGGACCACAGATGGAAAGGGAAAGGTGTAGAAAGGGAAACAATTGTTTCTTGTCCCACTTTCAAGACGATGCATGAAAGTAAGTGGCTTGTTAAAAGGCTCATGTCAGAAAAAAATGTGCTAGCTTTATAAGAAAAACACTGCATATGAAGCATATCCATTTTTTTCTTTCTGCAAGCCTTTTCTGGAATAGATTTTCCATCAAGAAAACAGCCAAAAAAGGAAAAGTAATGCATTGTTAGGCAATTATATTGTAAAATGTTACCCCCATATATAGGATCTCTTTGGCAGACACTTGCAGTCCTGAGTTTTTCATTGTAAGTGGCTTACATCAGTACTGACATCTTCCAGATGTTAGTAGCTTTGATTTTTTCCCCCCGTGTTGCAAACGAGTTGGCATGGAAACAACTCTTTGCTGGCAACATGACATATGATTCAAGGCAAAATGCATTTTAACACAGATGAATAGTTCAGGAATCTGCCTTTAACAAAAGTCATTTTGAGAGCTGTTTTGAATCTGGTGGTGTTTTGTGACAACTTTTTCAACTTAGATGGAAGAAATCAAAGCATTTGAGTTATGCAATGTAGCTATTGCTAAAATGTGATGTGGCTCTCACATGGAATGAAACCCTCACGAGTTTAGAAATGGACTTTAGGTATAAGGAACCTAAACAAAAAGCCTTGCTCAGTGGAAATTATCTACTTGTTTTACAGAAGGAACCCTTGAAAGCAAACCAAATACGGAGTGGCAGTCTGCTGCTCTTCAGAGTAAGAGCCAGTGCTGTGACTATTTCAGATGGTTTGAATTTTTTTCCCTTAAGAGGACTATAGAGAAATGGAGAAAAAACAGATTCTCTTCACTTTGCCTTGCTTGCTACCATTTTTCACCCACCCCACAATCTCTCCAGCAGACTAGGAACACAGGATGTTCTAGATACCCTGATGTAATAATTCCTTTTGCATACTCCTGATTTTGGAGAATCCAACTGCTTGTCCAGTCCTATTCTTTTCTGCCGACCACAGAAAGAACTGCACTCCCTGGCCTTCTTGCAGGAAGGAGGGCTTTGTGACGCTTTCTGGGCAGTGGGCTGTCAGTGGGAATGACAGATGCTGCTTCCGGGCCCAAGCATTTGGTTGCCTGTGCAAAACCCTTCAGCACCCGCGTTTTCTGTCTCCCGGCGATGGGAGGCCATATGTTCCCGACAGTGCAGCTACAAAGTACAGAGCCTCCGTGAGCTTGGGTCCTAGTGGTCAGGGTGAACAGAATCTTCCAAGACAACCCGTGAGGGATGTGCAGCTGAGAAACGAAGTTTTGCGTGTTCGTGAAGGCACTAAGATTTTAAAACTGTCATGATCACAGCGTAACTCAGAATGTTTAAGGCGTGCCACACTTTAGAGACCATCCAGACCAGCCCCTCATTATGCAGAGACAGAAAGTGAAGCCCAGAGAACTAAGAGACTTGTCCGATTATCACACGGCTAGTCTGTGTGTCCGTCGGGGGCTGGGATTCTGCTTGTGACAGTAAATAAGACTCATTCTTAGGATGTTCCCTGTGGTAATGTGAGGGCGTGTGATTGGCATGTGCCACCCTAACCCAGTTGTTTCCAAGTCAAGTCTGTCTCTGATGACACAGCGTGACATTTCCCCTCTTCTAGCGTCCCCACATCCATAAGATACCTGTGCTGACCAGAAAGGATCAGGAGGTCTGAGCTGGAAGAGAGTTTGTAGGAAGAAAACATGTATACCTTGACTTGACTACTTCATAGGTTTTTTTATTGCTGGTAAATTAAAATAGAAATGAGTAAATGTAAAGCTTAGAAATATTGAAATAGAACTGGTAGGACCTTGTTTGCTGGGGGGGGGAATCAGAGCAGTGATTCTGAGTGGCCATGCTGGAGTCAGACTTCCCTCACATCATCGCCATCACAGGCATTTCTGACGAGTCCCCAGAACAACCACCGACCTGCTAATGGGGACCAACTCTGTACCATCAGCCCCGCCTTATTCCCAAAGCTTGAGAAGACTTTCCAGCTGAATTTTCCAAAAGCACATCAAAATGATCATGCTGATGGCCAAAGCCATTACATACTCCCAGAGCTGCTTCTCTTCCATGGTTCCCTACTGTCATTAACGGGATCAGAATCTGCAGGAGCCCACGTCAGAAAGTTGTAATCTTCCTAGACCCCCGTACCATGTTCACCACATACAGCCACGGGCCTGCGGCTCTGTTCACTCCCCACTGTCACTGTGTCTATTTTTTCCCTCACCACTAGCTGATCTCCCTGTTCAAGTCATTTTGTTAAAACACCAATCTCATCATATCAGTCCCCTAATTAGAAAAAGTCAGTTGCTCCGTAACGTCTACAGTTGGAGTATAAGCTTCTTGGCACGGTGTATGACCCCTTTATGAACTAACCACAGTTTACCTTAATAGCCACACTTTTGGAAACTCATGCTGCCTCCCCTACTAATCATTTTACATTTTCTAATCTGGGTGTGTATGTAGACTCGGTTGCAGATTCCCAATTTGTAACCTGAATTTGTCAATTGTGAATTTTGACATTTTTTGGTTGCATTTATATGTCTGATGAGTACGAAGTCCTCTGTATCCACCTAGATATTCCTTTATTTATTTATTTTTTTGAAGACAGAGTCTCTCTCTGTTGCCCAGGCCAGAGTCCTGTGGTCTCAGCCTAGCTCACAGCAAACTCAAACTCCTGGGCTCAAGCGATTTTCCTGCTTTAGCCTCCCAAGTTTCTGGGACTACAGGCCCCGCCATGATGCCTGCCTAGTTTTTTTCTATTTTTAGTAGAGACTGGATCTCACTCTTGCTCAAGCTGGTCTCAAACTCCTGAGCTCAATCCTCTGGCATCTGCCGCCCAGAGTGCCAAGGTCACAGGTCTGAGCCACCATCCCTCCCCCATCACTAGTTGTTTTCTAATCACCCTTCATGATAGTTCTTAAAAGTTTCCTCCTTGGAAAGGCCTTCTTCAATATCCCTAGGCAGGGTAAGCCAGTCCCTCCCAAATACTCCTCCCTATCACAGCTGTACCACTTCAGATTTGGATCTTAATTCCTTATCTATATTGCTACTATTACTAGGTTATGGATTCCATGAGGACAGGAGTCTTGCGAAATTCAGTTTTGCAACCCCAGCATCAAGATCAGGGCTTAGTGCATATTTGCTGCCTCCATTTAATCACATGCAAAATAAAATAACCCAGATGTTTGCTAGCCTGTTATTAGCATCCAGAAACATTTTATGGTCAGAGGTCAGTAAGCAGAGAGGCCAGGTATGCAGTGAGAAGACTTTTGTAGCTGATGTTGGACCTCAGTTTTCTCATTTGTAAAATGGCAGTAATAACGATAGGCAGGATTATTGCGAGGATAAGCAGATCCAATGCTTGGCACATAGTAGGTGCTCTATAAACAGCCAGCATTCTCCTCATTGCCGTCAGCAGCACTCCACTAAGTCTGGAGCAGCTTTCTGGAAGTTTACCCACGGGAAGAAGAGGAGATTTGCACATGCCAGAGAGCCACAACTCAGCGCACTACTGCTTAGCCTATTTATTTATGAAAGTTCTTTATGCCATTTGTGGCTGGCTGATGGCCTTAGGGCAACCACAGCACTGCTGCTCAGTGTTAATTTCAAAGCAGTGCAGCAAATTGATGGAGCACGCGGCTCAGGCTACCAGCTGTACAGAGTGATTCCCTCTGCCACCCGGCTGTGCTCAGCGCCGAGAATTCACACAAGGAGAGACAGCGTGAGGGGGCCGGTCTCTTGGCTCTGCCTTGGAGAGATGTGTGACCCTGCCACAAAAGGGAAAAACTGGGGTGAGTGATTGGAGTCCATGGTGCTAAGGCAAAGCAGAAAATGATTTCTTATTAGTAGTAGCTGTAGCATTAATAATAACAATAGCCAGGAAGTAGCAAAACAGTCTCTGTCTTTGAAATATAGGGGAGAAATAATTGGCCCAGAAAGACATTATCAGCTGGAATGTTCTATATTTGCTTGATTTACCATCTTCAAGCAGTTCAAACAGCTTTGCACGATAAACTTAAATGCCTCAAATGTTCTGCTCGTGCACTGAAGCATCTTTTATATACTTGGTTCCATAGTTTGGAACACTCTTGTTGCAGAAATAAGAAATCGGAATAGACCCCATTTATTTTACTGATATTTGAAGGTAATTTTTCCCTTAATGAATGCGTCTGTTTGGATGATAAATTGTCCATTAGACAATGCTCAAGTGTTTTTATGCTCTCTGTTTTGATTACAGAGCTTTTAATGTAGTGTCACATCCACTCTTTGAATTTTCTCTGTAATTCAGTCATCTGCCAAAGAGAACAGACTGGAGAAAATGCCAGACTGGTTTTCCTCCCTTAAGTATTTTTAATTTGTTAAATAAATGACCTAATAGATTGCACGAAGATGCATTTCTCTGCTTTGTGCTGACCTTATTGAGAGTTAATCAGTTTGGTAAGGCTAATTAGATGTCAGCGTTAGTGCCCGGCACATTCGTGGACATAATGGCTCCAGCACACAGCACGCATTGTGTCCAAGACTCCACCCTGTTTCTTGCAATCAACACAATCCCAGGAATTTGAGAATTTGCTTCATTTTTCAAAAGGGCTGTGTGCTGTTTACTTCTGTTCAGCCTCATGAGGGAATATGTTCAATGTAGTGTGAGCAGAAGACACATACAATGTGGGAAATTAGTTACACAGTAGCTGTTCCTGTCATATTGATAATGGGAATTACACATCTAAATTTCCCTGTAGCAACAGTTCACAGTGGGCACTGGGAGGAAGTAAAAATGCATGAGAGAATTCGAATAATGGATGACATGGTGACTGTAGCTAATAAGAAGACATTGTATTCTTGAGAAATGCTGAGAGAGTGAATGTTACGTGTTCCCACCACAAAAATGATAGCTGTGTTAATTAGCTAGATTTAGTGAATGCACAGGGTATGTACGCTTCAAAACAGCATGCTTTGCATGATGGATACCCTTTTGTCTGTCAATTTAAAAAAATAATAAAAGAATTGAACTAATAAATAGTGGGACATTTTAGTTCACTCAAATTTTAAACTACCTTTGGAAATGAACACATCTTATCTTACAGAAACACTATATGTAGGCTTCCTGTCAAAGCTGGTGTGTGTTTTACTTCAATGTGGGCTCTGCTGCCAGGGCTAGGAAACTGTATTTGACACTGATGACCAGTTTCATTTGGTCTTCTTGGAGAAAACTAAGTGACGATATTAAGTTGTTTTGACAAGTAACTTTGCATTTCCTAAATGTTTATTCCCCAGTATCACTTAGCACTCTGACCTACTAAAGAAGTAATCTTCTCGACACTAACTTGCATAAATAAAGCCCATACAAACAAACAAACAAAAAAACCCCTATTCCTTGCATTCAGTGGTGTGCATTGTTGAAATTCAACATGCTTCTTAAAGAGAAATAAAGCTCCTATGCTAACATCACATCTTCCTTTTTTAAAGTCACTGGTTTAAACATTGAATAAAGGTGCAGAATTCCTCCCCACACCAAAGAAAACCCACTTCATATTAAACTCTAAAATTAAAAACAAAGCCTAACAACATGAAAAAATCCCAAATATTAAATGGAGCTTCTCAAGTTGAAGAAGGAGCTGCAAGGCTGAAGAATCTCTCAGGCACCTCCCTGGGGCTACCCACTACCACACAGAGTCCCCAAGGGCACATTTGCAAAATCTTAGGGCTCCCGGGAGTAGAGCTTAAAAACCACTGTTCAATCATTTGTTGGAATAACATTTGAACAGTTCTTCCTCAGTAAGAGAGAACAGCCAGTTAAACTGATCATTTGGATATAGCAGAATTAACAAGAAATAATTAATTCAATACTTCCATTATAGCCAAGACCATTCATTTCCCCGTTGAGGAATTGCTCAAGGATCAATGATTTCAGGGTAAAAGCCACTCCTTCTTTAATAGGTCAGATGAGAAAAGTCCCAAGTGTTGAAGGACAATAGCACTTTCTCTGGCCAGGCATAGTGGCTCACGTCTGTAATCCCAGCACTCTGGGGGCCAAGGCCTGTGGGTTTCTTGAGCTCAGGAGTTTGAGACCATCCTGAGCAAGAATGAGACCCCATTTCTACTAGAAAGAGAAAAATTGAGGTAGGAGGTTTGCTTGAGCCCAAGAGTTTGAGGTTGCTGGGAGCTGTGATGCCATGGCACTCTGCCCAGGGTGACAGAGTGAGACTCTGCCTTAAAAAAAAAAAAAGTGATATATATATGTATATATATGTCACTTCTCTTTGTCACTCCTGCTGACATGACACATGCCCACATACATCAGCTGGGGCAGTACACCCGTATCGATCACTCACTAAACTATTGGTCCTGCCAGAGCAGAGATTTCATCTTGATCTTCCTTGAAGCCTAGTACCAAGCAAGGCTCCTTGTTGAATGAATTTTCTGCAGCCAGATCTCTGGCTTACATGTTTCCTCAATCATGGTCTTGTAGTCATCTTTCCACTGGGTTAGGGACACGCCTTATGCTCTATTTTCTTTCAGGTGATTTTCCACTGGTACTCACAGAAATGTTCAGTAGTTGTTTGTTTTTTTTTTTTTTCATTTAATATTGAAATGTGTTGAAATTCCAGGTGTGGGATTTAATAGACTCAGTTGGAAATAAGGTCTTTCATTTTTATTATTATAATTCAGAAAATACAATTTATTCAATCAGGGTGAAGACCTGTGGATGTATTACCATTGTAGCAGGTGGCTTCAGAGTGGCTCCTGAAAAGAAGTCCAAAATAAAAATGCATGCCAATAAGAAGTCCAAAATAAAAAATCATGCAAAATCATCAGGACGGTCTCAAACTCCTTTCCTCTTGTAGGCAAGTCAGGTTACTTTTTATAATATAAGAGGCCCCTGACCTCCAGGAGTTTACAATCTCATCAGGAAAGTAAAACAGAAACATAAATTATGACTGACAGTACAGGTACTATGAAAGATATTCCAAATTAAGGAGAAAATAAGTCAGAGAAATTCAGACAAAACAATAACATTTCATTTGGTACCTGAAGCCTCATAGTCACATTCACAATCATATCTAATAGATATCTAGGAACTTAGGCAGCTGTTTAAAAGATGCTGAGCCAAGATAAATGGATTCCTGGGCTTATCTCTCTGCTTTGAAGTAGAAACCTTGGGAAGAAAATGTCTAGTTTTTTGCCCTCTGTGAAATCCGTGGCACCTAGTATAGTGCCTGGAACATAGTAAATGCTTTTTAAATATTTGTTCGATGAAAGAATAAATGAATAAACTGCTATGTGGCTAAAAGATACCATTTATCCTCGAAACCCCAAGACGGGTATTAGTAAATCTCAAATTATAGCCACTTTTGATGGACAGCTAGAAAGTAGAAGGCAGTGTTCAGCAGTGACCATCACTTGTAACCCAGGTACAAAGAAGGAAGTGTCTTAAGTTAGAGTTAAATGGTGGGAGGGTTTATTCAAAAATAGTAGTTATATTTTAAACTACATTTACTACTTATGCTTTTGGGATGTGGATTTTAATACAGTCTGGTTAAGAAGTAGAGGAAAGGTTATGGCTCATAATTCAGTCCATCTTAATTCAGTCTTTACAAAACTCTGCGGACACTCAGGAACACACGGATAAAAAGTATTCTCATGAGTGTTTTTATTTAACTCAAGATTGAATGTGTTTCATCTGGGAGGGTGACCATACGAGGAGTCAGAGGTGGTCAAGAAGACAAGAATGATGATGAGTCAGGGCTCTGTGAGGGCTTGAGATGAACACCAGCTAAGTTCTACGATCTGCTATTGTCGATGTTGAATCTATAATACAGGGTGGCACCTGTGGCTCAGTGAGTAGGGCGCTGGCCACATATGCCGGAGGTGGTGGGTTCAAACCCAGCCCCGGCCAAAAACTGCAAAAAAAAAAAAAAAAAAAAAGAAAGAAAAAAGAATCTATAATACAAATTTACATAATATGTTGATAATTACTGTTTTCAGCCTTATAGTTTACCAACTGCCTTTATGAGGAGCTTTCACCATACCTATAATAGCTGGGCTTTGAGAGGAATGATTGATTATACAGATGCATTAGTAAATATGAACATACATAATTAGAGTATGTGTATGTCACATATGTAGTTAAACATTACTTCTGATTCTTTCTTTCTTCATGTATTTTTTGAAACAAGGAGTCAGTCTATTGCCTGGGCTAGAGTACAGTGGCATTATCATAACTCACTGTAACCTCAAACTCTAGGATCAAACAATCCTAACTCAGCCTTTTAAGTAGTTGGGACTACAGGCACATGCCACTGTGCTTGGCCAATTCTTGTTTTCTCTTTTGTAGGGACAGGGTCTTGCTGTGTTGCTCAGGTTGGTCTTGAACTCCTGGCCTCAAGAGATCTTCCTGCCTTGGCCTCCCAAAGTGCTGGGATCACAGATGTGAGCCACTACACCAGGCCCATTTCATCGATTTCAATAACTAGGATCATTTGTACCTAAAGGTCAGTACATTTTTCATTGATTTATTCAACAACTATTTCCTGAGTGTCTATCATGGGATGGCCGGGCACTGCAGCTAAATGATGAGTAAGTCAAATGTGCTTCCCTCACCCTCAGTCCACATAGAGCTTTCAGCCTGAAGGAAAAGACTAGTCAATGGGCTCTTGCAAAAGGGTGTCTTGTGGGGAGTGCAGGTTACTTTAGCAACACATAGGAGGAACATCAAATCCGTACTTAGAGCTGAGAAACTACCAAGGAAAAAGCAGTTTAAGTAAACTGAGGCTGGGCAGCTGAGAAGGAGTTGGCCAGGCTTGTATGTCCTTTGCAAATCCTTATAGTACCCAGCATGGCATTGCACATAGACTGGATGCCAAATGATTTTATTTGATTTAAATTTTTTATTTTTGAAAAATTGCCACAGATACAAATTTGCACCAGGAATTGGAAGAGATTCAAGGGAGTGCAAGACTTCATCTCTGTAATTAAGCATTCTACAAATTAGTTGAGTAGAAAAAGCACATATATTGTTCTCTAATTGTTTCATACAGAAGAGGATGTAATTAATAACTGCTTGCATAGTATAGGCAATAAGTACTATAGAACATCAGGAAATTGAGAGATTAAAATAAGGGTGAAGTGAAAAAGTGCATAAGGAAGACAACATAAAAGAAGAGACTTAGTATGAATGGTGGGACAGGCAGAAGTGATGGGGTAAGACTTGGTAATGAGAATGAACTTGGTAATGACAGGGAGTGAGTGGCTGGGGAGATTTGGGGCCCAAAAAGCATAGGGTCTGTGCTGAGCTGCAATTTTGACTAAACTGTATAGATTTGGGTGGTTTCCTGAGTAGGAGAATGGCAAAGCAAATTATCCCTTTCCTCGAGCTAACGCCTTATATTAATAATTTTTTTTGAAGGCCTTATATTTTGCATTAACGGAAGACTTGGGCGGAGGGTGGTCTGATTAAAAAGCAAACTTTTAAATGTCTGAAAATAGATAAGAAAAGAGATCTTAAAAGCTAAAGGCCAGGCTGTGTTTCCCATGAAGGGGAAAGGAGGAAAGTCCCTCTCCGATCCTTCAAGATGTCTACAGCACAAGTCAAAAGCACAAGACACAAATTAATATCCCAAAAGATTATTCCATGTCATAATCCCTGTTACTAAAAAAAGATAGGTAACATTTTTGAAGGAATGAGGATAAGGTCAAAAAAAAAGAGCTCAAAGATTCTGGTGCCTGAATATGGGATTGAGAATCTAGAATAAGTGAGAGTGGGCAGGATTTAGAACAAATCCTCATTTCTGATAAGTTTAAAGGCTTAAGCTTTTAAGGCAAAGAAGGGGCTGGGTGTGCTGGTTCATGCCTATAATCCTGGCCCTTTTGGAGGTTGAGGGGGTGGATCACATAGCTCAGGAGCTCGAGGCCAGCCTGACAGTAAAAACCAGCTGGGTGTGGTGGTCAGTGTCCACAGTCCCAGCTACTCAGGAGGCCGAGGCAAGAGGATCGCTTGAGCCCAAGAGTTTGAGGTTGCTGTGAGCTGAGACACTGTGATACTTTACCCAAGGTGACAGAGTGAGACTGTTTAAAAACAACAACAACAACAACAACAACAACAACGACGACGAAGGTACTCAGTGAATTTGAATTACTGCATTTGTGAAAGGAAAACAGACACTGTGCTATTCTGCCTCAGGGCCTTAGCCTAGGCCCTTCCCTCTGCCTAGGACACTTCCCCACTCACCTACCTGTCTACGCCTAACCTTCTCCTATTCACCCTTCACATTCAGTTTAATTATGACTCCCTCAGGGAGGCCTTCTAGATCTCCTGTTGTTCACTTTGTTACTGTCTTTTTTTTTTTTAGAGACAGAGTCTCACTTTGTTGCCCTTGGTAGAGTGCCGTGGCATCACAGCTCACAGCAACCTCCAATTCCTAGGCTCAAGTGAGTTTCTTGCCTCTGCCTCCCAAGTAGCTGGGACTACAGGCGCCCGCCACAATGCCTGGCCATTTTTTTGGTTGCAGCCGTCATTGTTGTTTGGAGGGCCGGGGCTGGATTTGAACCCGCCAGCTCAGGTGTACGTGGCTGGCGCCTTAGCCTGTTGAGCCACAGGCACCCAGCCTTTGTTACTGTCTTTTACAACACAGAGCACTTATTAAAATATGTACATTACATTCATTGTCTCTGTCCTCTGGTTGGTGAGCTCCATGGAGACAAGGATCATTTTCATTTCGGAGCCAGTACCCTGCCTAGCACAGAGCATGCCCACGCTGAGCGCTCCTGAATGAGCACATACATGAAGCTGTTGCATGTGAGGGCGGGTGACAGCCTTGCCAGGGAGTCTCACGAGAGCAGTGGTGGGGCATTGCCACAGCTTGGGAGCTAGCCAGTCAAAAGAATTTTCTGCAGTTGTAATAAAGCGTGGATTTGTACTGCGCCGGCCTCCTGCGTCCTGGGATCAGGGATCATAAAGCTGACTGTGAGGGACCATTTTAGGGCTGTTGCTTTCCCACGTGAATCCAAGATAGGAACCACGTTTCCTAGATTCTAATAGTTTGAGTGTTCCTAACAGTGTCTGTCTTTTTTCCCTATGACTATTAATACTGTGACATGTGACAGGATGGGAAATATTCAGTTTGGAGAATCCTAAAATTGCCAACCAAGTAGTAAATCAAAAAGGATTATATTACCAATTAGTGAGTCTTTGCTTTTATAGCCGTCTTCCAACCAGAAGAATAAAAGTGATCCTGACGAGGTTTCTGCCATAGACAAATCAAGATCTCTGGGCTGTTAGTTTGCTCCTGTGGAGGCACAGGATTCGTGCTCAGAGCATCCCTCTTGCCTCTGTTGTCAAAGCTTCTTGTTCTCAGCAGACGTCACACACCACTCATCACTCACTCTCTGTGTCGGAAACTCATCGGCATCCTGAGCTGTGGCCGCCTCTGGTGGATGAAGACTTCCCCAGCTTACTTAAATGAACATCAATCATTCTTCATTTGTCAGTGTTCAAACTTGCTCATCAGTTAGTAACAACACTTCCTGCAGCCTTGAAAATTATTACTGAATAAACACAGGGCTGAGGACAGCCAAAGTGATTGACAGCCCCTAACTTCTCCAGTGCTTTATGTTTCAAGACCAGGGTATGTGCAGATGTCTCCTCATTACCAGCCTTTGGATGTCACGTAGCGTTGCTGCTATGGAGATAGAAATGGTGTCGGTTAGAGGGTTGAGAGTCTTCGGGCTGGGCGCTCTGTGCCTGTAGTAGACATTCGGAAGAGCTCTGAACCAGGGTTGAGATTTGAGTAGGAGAAGAGCTGTCCCTTGCAGACCAGGTAGCACACAAAATTGCGATTTGGGGAACATTTGTTTTCCACATTTCTTTCCCTTTCTTTATGTTTTCTTTCCAGATCTCCACAACCAAAGCGAGACTTTCTATTGAGATACTTACAAGGCTTCTGAACAAAATAGGTGTTCATCCCTCATGAAGGATGAATCACTGCCACCCTACTCCCCAGTCTCGGATCTATAGCCACTTGAGCAGAGACGAAGGTGATGGGTTAGGAGGAGAGGGAGTAAAGGGATTAAATACACACGTTAATTCCTGATTGTAGATTGTTTCCTTCCAAGCATCTGATGAATTTATCTAGTGAAAATGCCTTTGCCTAGAGAGGCATTAAGGATTTGTAGCTGGTTAGGGGGAATGTTTCCAGGATGGGGTGGGAACTGGGGCTTCTTCAGTCAATTGATGGAGGTGTCAGTGTTCTCAGCCCATGTGTGCCAATCACCATATTTGCATAATTTGGGACAAACCTGAATGGTTGCTTACTGCTTCTAACTAGCCCTGTATCGGATTTCATTAGTATCCCTCATTGCCTAAGGAGTATATTTTTTATTCACTTAGGCAGTGGCAGCGTGCCTATTGGCATGGAAGAATGATCCTAGCGCTCAACAATGCATAACTAATAGTCAAGCTCATGGCTCAAGTTCTGGGAGATTTCATCCATTATCAGTTATCCCCAACACTAGAACAGCCTGAGGCCTAACAACTACTGATGGTATGATCAGCAAGTGAGATCAGCAAGGCTGCCAGCTGACAGACAGCTGCCCGTGCTAGATTTTAAACCCTATGTTCTGTGTACCATTATTTGCAAGAACATAGCCCAGCACTTGGCTTAGTGTAAGTAAATGGCACATAACTTGAACTTGAACTGAATGAACAAGGCTTTATCCCTCTCTTCAGTTCTCTTCTTCTTGCTCTCCTTCCTCCCATTTGCAACTCTTTCTCTCCATCCCCTCTCCCAATGCACGGAACTCCGCTGCCAGCAAAAGTTGAGTGGAACAGAATTTCAGATTCCGTAGTTATTCATTTGAATGAAATCCACAGACTCCCTTTCCTGACAGCATAGTGATTTGAGTAGGTGTGTCCCCATGGCTGTTTGGGATAGGAGCAAGGATCGTGGCAAAATAGGAACAGCATGAAACAGAGGCTACAGTGACAGCAGGGCCACAGCTCGCAGTGGTCTATGCTCTGAGTAATGGGGTAAACTTAAAAGGTCAAACTGCCATGGGTTTCAACACTTAAGCTTTTGAATCAAATGGTTCTTTACCTTTAACACCAAAAAGGCTATTTGTTCATTCATCTGTCTCAAATTGCTGAAATCTCCCTATGTGCTAGGCACTGTCTTAAACCTTGATATAAAGTGAATAAGACAAAATTCCTGTGAGTTGTTCATTTTAGGTGAGTTATGTATGCAAATAGTTGCAGTGAATTAACAAAACAATGGCTTGGGGAAAAAATATCACACATCATAACCTATCATATCATTTGTTCTTTCGAGCCCCTGTAGTCTTCTTGGGGAAACCCTGGGCCGAGCCCATGAGTCTGAGTGGTGCGGCCTTGAAATCTTCATATAGTTGTGAGGTCAAGAGCATGAGTCTTCAAAGATCTTCTGTGAGGGCAGAACATATACCCATCCTATTAATGAGTGGATAGCAATTGGAGCAACCTGCTTTAACTTAGTTAAAACATTCCAAATCCCTTATCTGGGTCAGTTTGGGTGAGTTCATGACGTTAGACAGATCACAGAGTGGGAGACTCAGCAAAAGGTGGTAAAGAAAAACCACAAAAGGAAATATAAGGGACACATAAACAAAAAGAATATAGCCAGTGAAACGAGAGGAAACAATGTCTCTAGGAATAACAAATGGGCTTTACCAGGAATGCTGGAGACATCTGACAGGACCCAGTCAACAAGCTCTGCTATGGTTTCTGTTGGCTGTTCATTTTCTATTTTTCTCTCTAGACATCCTTCTTTAAAAAGAAAATCCAGTTTTCCAGGGCTGGGCAAAGCGTTGGGATGAAATGACAGGAGGCAGGCGCTGTCAAGGAAAGACGTTCTCTCTGGAAGGAAGTGGGGGACAGACGGGAGTGCTGGCTCCGCGACGCAGGCTTCCTCGCCGCCACCCCATGTGTCTTCTCCCTCCCACTCCTGTGGGCACTTTCGTTCTTGCTTGGCACAGTAAGAATTTAGGAAAGTCACGACAAAAATCCTGTCATGTGTGAGAAAGGAGAAAAAGTTTTAGATCTCTGCCTTTTCACGAACGAAGAGTTTCATGGAAATTGATGTGCAATTTTAGATAGGAGCTTTGCCTTGTTAAAGTGACTCTGAGGTCCTCTCCAAGTTCCTGTATTCCTTGCCTCTGCGACTCTAATAAACAAACAACTGCTCCCTAAACACACACACACACACACACACACACACACACACACACACACACACACACACACACACTCCAACTTAGCTGGCAGCCCGCACCAGCCATCCCAGGGCTTTTTCTGAGGACTGAAGATTTATCTTGGATTGACTTCAGACATTTCCCTCTGATCTCCCTCTGGCTATGTTTTTCTCCAATGTTTCCTCACTGCCTCCCTTGGTTCGCATTAATTAACTGCTCCTCACTCTGTGACTAAACGCGAGCCGTTGTGTTTGGCTATCGAGAGGATTATGACATTTTGCAAACACACACACACACACTCACACGACTGGGGAGAGTATTTTGGGTAAGATGGAGGCCAACGGGGTAGACAACCAATTTTTCAAAACCTGTTGAAGCAAGTCACCAAAAAAGAAAAGAAGGGGGAAACAGGTCGATTATTTGGTGACATTTACTTATTCCCAACACAGTATTTTAAAAGGCAAATACACAAACTGGAACTTGTTATTTAATTGAGGTTCGGGTATTCAAAGCTTGCTTATCTCTCCAGCCCGTCTGGTGTTTCCATGGTGTTCCTTTTCCGCTTCTATTAGTCTGGAACGTGGGTAGCAAGTTGATGAACATTTTTAATGAGTAAATTCTTTTCTACACCAAATTTTATAGATAATTAAATCTGATTTATAGGGCAGGTTTCAGTGACAGTAAAAGAGAGAGGAAAGGAATGCAAGGGGGAGCAGCCAATTATGTGAGCACTGAGTGGGCCTCCCTGAGTGGGCCTGCTTTGTTTGTGTAACCTTCCCAGCCCACACTCGGCAGGGCTTGCAGGGAGCTTTCTGAAGCATACTAAGACTCGGTGAGGGTGTTGCCATAGATGCTTTGTTCTGTTTATTTGGCTTTGGTTTTTAGGCAAGAAAGTTCTCTTGTCCAAGAAACAGATCGTGATCTTTATTCTCTGCTTTTCCATTTTAACTCCAAATTATGCTTAAAGCAAAAGCTGCACCTATAACAGCTCAGAGCACACTACTAAGGAACTTGCCTTTTGGACGGGTATTTATGAAACATCTTCTCCGTAGTAAACACCATTCTAGGATGCTGGAGACATAGCAATCGATGATTCAGGCAGTTTGGACTTTTTAGTTGTGGGGTGAAATAGATGGAGTGAAAAAAAATGTGGACCAAAGGCAGTTTAATGAGGGAATGGAGACACAGAGAAGGCAAGTGGCTCAGCTGGAATCACACGGCTTGTTTGGCAGAGGTGGATTTGGGTCTAAAAGTTCAGGTCTCCTGATTTCCAGGCCAAACTTTTCTTAATGCACTGTGTTCTTTCCTATTAGTGAAATACATTAAGAACAGCAAAAACAGGCCCAGCATGGTGGTGGCTCATCCCATAATCCTAGCATTCTGGGAGGCCAAAGTGGGGGGATTGCTTGCCCTCAGGAGTTTGAGACCAGCCTAAGCAAGAATGAGACCTGACTCTATTAAAAACAGAAAAACTACCTGGGCATAGTAGTGCATGTCTGTATTCCCATTTACTTGGGAGGCTGAGGCAGGAGGACTGCTTAAGCCCAAGAATTTGAAGATTCTGTGAGCTATGATGATAGGCATGGTACTCTAACTAGGGTAATAGTGAGACTCTGTCTCAAAAAAAAAAAAGAGAGAGAGAGAGAGAGCAGCAGAAACAGCAATTACTTATGATTTGAAGTGCCCATCATGCCCTCAACAAGGTGACAGATATTAATTCGCCTTGAAACAGTCTTTGAAGTGCTTGTTTGAGTAAGTACAATCTCAATTCAAATCATCATATAAGTTTCTAGCAGCTTCTATGCTCCTCTGTTTGTATTCATTAATTAATCAAAAATCATGTTGATTTGAGTTGTAGGTTTTGAAATATTTGGCACTGCTGAAGCTTAAACACGTACAAAACTTTGTCAAGCAAAGCTCCTAATCCCAGCTCCCTTCTGAAGACATGTGTTCAACATAGGTTGGTAAATGCCAAGATCATTCTCATTACCAGTCATCATCACTATCATCAAATTACCGTGAGTGATACATGTGTTACACAACTTATATAAAAATTTAAAATATAATTAGTCCTCCAAAATAAGACTTGAATGCCCAAGTGGGCACTAATGCTTCACTTAAATTAAGACATTGAGAGAGGAACATACATATGAAAGTCTGACTACTAAGTTCCTGAACTTGTCCCCTTGCACTTACTTTGGCAGCACTGTACAAACAAATTGGTAGGGTTTCATAACCTTGGTATATCAGAGTTTCACAGCTGTGTTCATGTCAACATGTGGTGGTATCTTGCTGAGTGGTGTTCGTTATTGTCGTTCTGTGTTTCATGTGCCATTGCAAGAGTGTCAGAGCTAGAATTAGAGCAATGGACAAACACTAAATTTCCTGTTAAATTTGGCAGAAGTGGAAGTGAAATCAGGGACATGTTAGCCCAAATTTATGGGGGTAATTCCATGAAGAAAATGGCACTATACGATCGGATTAAACATTTTTCTGAGGGGAGAGAAGTTGTCCCTGATGAAGAGAGGTTAAGGTAGCCAGTAATGAGCAGAACTGACAAAAACATTGAGAAATACACCCAACTGTGTTTCAAAGTCTTTGGCAGATTATATAAGTGTAGCAGGCCAAGTAAATATCAACAGAGAAACAGCTAGGAAAAGCTTAACTGAAAATCTTGGCATGAGAAAGGTGTGACTCTTGCATCACGACAATGTACCAGCTCACATGGCACTATCTGTAAGGGAGTTTTTAGCCAGTAATCAAATGACTATATTGGAACACCCTCCCTACTCACCTGATCTGGCCCATAGTGACCTTTTCTTTATTTGAAGATAAAGGAAATATTAAAAGGAAGACATTTTGATGACATTTAGGACATCAAAAATAATATAATGGCAGCTCTTTGATGGCCATTCAGAAAAAGACTTTCAAAATTGCTTTGAAGGATAGACTAGGCACTGGCATCAGTGCATAACTTCCCAAGGGGAGGATGTTGAAGGTGACCATAGTGATATTCAGCACTGATGTATATAGCATTTTTTCTAGGACGAGTTCATGAATTTAATTGTCCAACCTTGGATCTAAGGACAGCTTCCTTGCATTTTATTTTTCCTTTACTTTTTTATGATTATAATAATAATATAAAGTTGCATTCAATTTGTACATAAAAGAAAGTACAACATAGAGAAAATCAAAGGCCTATCCCCAGAGAGCACCATTAACAACGGTATGACGCATATGCTTCCAACTTTCTTCTTTATCTATACTGTGTACATGGGAATGTAGACACAGCATTATTGGCAATACCTTCATCATTTAATGAGAGATTTTGATTGTCTTTTCATGTCCACACATATAAATCCACCTCTGCCTCTCTCTCTCTTTCCCTCTTTCTCTCATACATTTAGAGCAATAAAAACACCAAATGGCTTATGATTTGAGGAGTCCATAGTGTCTGCAACAAGGCAACAGATATTAATTGACCTTGAAACACTTCTGTGTAGTATGTATTTATACACACACACACACACACACACACACGCGTGCGCGCGCACGCGCACACACACACACACACATATATATATATTTGGAGAAAGAGAGACAAAAGGGGGTCTCCTGATTTCCAGGACAAACTTTTCTTAATGCACTGTGTTTTTTTCTATTTGTGAAATACATGAAGAGCAACAAAAACAGGCCCAGCAAAATCTATCACACAGGCTGGAGTACAGTGTTGCTATCATAGCTCATTGCAGCCTGAAACTCCGGCACTCAAACAATCCTTATACTTCAGCCTCTAGGAGTAGCCATGACTGCTCACATATGTGAGCCACCACAGTTAGCCAATTATTTAATTTTTGTAAGGATGGGGTCTGGCTATGTTGCCCATGCAGACTTGAATTCCTGGCCTCAAATGATCCTCCTGCATTGGCCTTTGGACGTGCTCAGGTTATAGGTGTGAGTTAGTGCGCTCAGCACACCTCTCTATTTTTAACAGCTTTATAGTATTTGCTGTAAGGCTGAATAGTAGTTTAACCAATAAATACTTTATTAGTATTGGAGTATTTGGGTTGTTGAGTTATTCCTTGCCAAAATCCATCCTATAGAGGTCATTCTTGTACATGTTTATCTATGAACTGGAGCCATGAACCAAGAACTCCTTCCTTCATGCAGGTTAAACATCAAAGCATATGAGCTGATTTATATGCATACATATGTAATATATACCATATATTAATATTGTATATATAGTATATAAATATAGGCTGATGTATATCCATATATATATGTATATATACACATATGTATTTCTTCCTGTAGGTAAAAGAACTATTCTACTTAATATTGAAGGCGTGTTTAGCATCACACTACTTACCAATCCAAAGAAACTCCCAAATTACCACCCCATCTTCTTCACAATTGTAAAATAAATAAATCTACTTTTTATAAATCACTTGGTTGGGCTATGTTATTTAAAGCTAGGCAAGTGAGGGTGGTAGATATTAGGAAGACCGATTTGAAATACAATATAATGAAAATTTAAAAAAATTATTCTTAAATCAAGCTGTTATTACTGCGAATCAGTTAAACCAATCTCCCTTAGGGAAAAACCTAAGAACCCAAATTCTTTTCTTAGAAGGATGTTATTAAAATGTCTCTGTGATTTATTGATTTCTTTAGTTCTGCTCCTTTAAGAATATGGGGATTTCTAAGAGAACTGATACCAAGACTAAGTGCCAGGAAAAGCTTGTCAAAAATGTATTCAGAGACTATAAAAGTAATGTGTCAATGTGAAAGAGTTGGTCAGAAGGTTTTCTTTTGGAACTCTTCTCATTCTAACCAAGTACCTTAATCCCATTCACCTGAGCTCTCAGGTGAGCCCTATCAAGGGTTAGTTCTCAGCTTTTTGTCAGGCGGCCAGAAAGATGGTGGACGTTCAGACTGAGCGAGCCTACCAAAGCAGCAGACCGTCTTTGAAAACAAGAAGCGGGTCCAGGTGGGAGAAGCTGGCAAGGAGAAGCTCCCTTGTTACCACAAGAACATCCATCTGGGTATTCAGACTCCCAAAAAGTCCACTGAGGGCCTTGACATTAACAGGAAATGCCCCTTCCCTGGGAACGTCTCCTTCTGAGGGTGGATCTTATCTGGCACAGTGACCAAGACGAAGATGCAGAGGACCATTGTCATCTGCCAAGACATCTCCACTACATCTGTAAGCACAATCGCTTTGAGAAGCACCAAAAGAACATGTCTGTGCACCTGTGCCCGGCTTCAGGAGTGTCCAGACCGGCGACCTTGTCACAGAGTGCGAGTGCCAGCCCCTCAGCAAGACGGTGCTCTTCCGCGTGCTCAGAGTCACCTAGAGGCAGCTCCAGAAGTTCTGAGACTGGACATGTGCTCACATCCCAAAATTCTCATTCACAGGCCAAAAACAAAAAAGGATTAGTTTTCAGTTTCTTGAGGAAGAAAGTCTGAGATTAAAATGTAGTGAAGGTGGTACAGATCCCTCTTATCACTGGCTTCTGGTACTGCTGTCCTGGCTTTTGCCTGAGTTGTGCTTGTTCTTTGCCTTGACCTCTTGGCCTGGGATAATGGGACTTCTATGTTTTTCCCTGTTCTTTGGTGTAATGCGATTTGGGACTTCAGTATAGTCTTGCTCTGTCTCTGAACTCTCTCCCAGTTCCATTCCATTGAACATAAACTTAAAAGCATAAAATGATCTGCAGGAAACCTTGGAGGTACTTAATATAAGATTCTTATTTAAGAGATGAAATGAACCTCAGTGAGGTTAAGTGACATTTCTAGAATCTTATCACAAATAAGAGTGAGAGCCAGAATTAATGTCTCCTGATTGTCAGTCCAGTGTCTTTTCAGCACCTGTCATTCTCAACAGGCTTTGCAATCTTCTCAAGGCTAGTGGGCCACTGAGCCTACACCAGCCTGCACCCCCACCTTGGCCACATTTGTGGCCAAGAACTATTGCTGCCTGCATTAGCTGACCAAGACTCAGTGCTTACTCCTCATAAGGGATGAAGTGAACATCGGAAATAGTTTCCTAAGGCATCTGTTTAAGTGCTAGCCTTGGTTCTGTGAGTAAAATCTTCTGGCAGATGACCTCTCTCTTCCTTTGAGGCCCTAATGCTCTTGTGGTGAGATGAACCGTGGGTGGATTAACTTCTTTTTAAATATCTGCGTGAATGCTCAGCACTCATAATTCTGCTAATCAGGAAACAGACTATGATTTTTTAGAAATTGGTCTTCAATTAACGTCTCTAAGGACAGAATTCCAGCTTCCTCTCTGTGTTCAGGGTGCAGATGCTTAATGCCATGAGGGGTTGAGAGCATGGATTTTGTGGTCAGATAGATCATGGTTTAAAACCGGTTATTAGCCAGGCAGAGCAGCTCACACCTGTAATCCCAGCACTCTGGGAGGCTGAGGCGGGTGGATGGCTTGAGCTCAGGAGTTCGAGACCAGTCTGAGCAAGAGTTAGATTTAGACCCCATCTCTACTAAAATTACAAAATTTAGCTGGGCGTTGTGGTGTGCATCTGTCTCCCAGCTATTTGGGAGGCTGAGGTAAGGGGATCACTTGAGCCCAGGAGTTTGAGGTTGCTGTGAGCTATGATGTCTCAGCTCTCTAGCCTGAGTGACCCAGTGAGATTCTGTCTCACAAAAACTAAACAAAACAAAAAACAAACCCCTAAACAAACAAAAAAGCTGGTTCTTATCACTTGCTAGCTGCGTGAACTTAGACTACATCAATTAAGTTCAGTTTACTCATCAGTGAAATGGGATAATGCTGCTGGCCCAGAAAGGTTGCTATGGCAATTAAAAGAGATGATATACAATTCAGTGTCCAGTATGGGGTCTGGCATATTATGAATTTGCAATAAATACTGACCTGTTTTCTTTCTCTCTTTTTTCTTCCTATGTTTGCACCCCCTCAAAACTCCCTTGCAGAGAAGAAATGGAAGAGAGTTGTAAAAGACTAAATACATCAATTTTAGTTTTTCTTATTTTTTAAATCAAGAGTTTCTTGCTGAAAGCACCACATTATAAATGGACTTCTCAAAAGCCACTTGTATCTGTAGTCTGATCATTTATTCCTTGATGAGAAATATCTTGGTCTATTAGCAAGAAGAAAGATTAACTGAACATTAGTCACAAACTTCATGAGGAGTGGAAGTGCGCATACATCATAGAAACTGCCAGAGAGGAGCCACGGCCGTGGACCGGGAAAGCTGTGCTTGTGGTATTGAATTTGGTCTCAGACCGCTGAAGTGGAGCCTGACTCCTCGGCAACTGAGCAACCTTAAAATGTTCTTAAAAATCCATATGTGCTATTATTTTTAAAGAGAAGTTGATTTGATTTTACTTACATTTTCCCCCCTTCTCCTAGGCAATTAATTTCTTGCTGGTACTGTGCCTGGAAACAGTAGGAGAAAATGAGTTGCTAGAAGTGCATTTCTAAATTAGCAATCATCTCAGTGACGTGGGCACTTAGTCAAGGCATTTATTTCTTGGTTATTGCCCGTTTTCTAAAAATACTCAGATGGAGGCTATGTGTATCCCCGTAATTCCCTCGAAGCTGAACTAGAACATGATACAGTCCGCCAAAGTTTGCCATTTTCCTGTTCCTGTCATGGTTTCCGGGATGAGACGAGAGAGTAGGTCTTACCAAAATGAAAAGACTGTCTCTGCCTGGAAATCCTCCTCTGGCTAACAAAAGTATCTGACCAAACACTAGTTAAAAGGTCAAGTTAGATTCAGGGTATAACTACAGAAATTTAAAAAAAGGAAACAAAACAACAACGAAAAACCACCTTTCTTTGGATGCTTTGAAAGGGAAGCCCCATTTAAAGCTCAGTAGTCACAAAAATAAAGGAGGCTTCTGAGGGGCTAAATTCCCTGTCAGGGGTGAAGAACTGTTATTTAGCTATTTGCTAGGTTGCCATTACATCAGCACACAGGGGCAGTCGTCCAGGAAACAGTGATCACTGGTGTGGGGCTGGTGCGGGGCTAGAGATTCTGTGGGTGTGCGTGTGGGCACGTGCACATTTAATAAGGTCCACTAAGCTCTCAACCGTCCACTGTTAGGAGCCTCTTCCCTGTTTTTACCTTTTCCCCAAGGCTCGGTGCTGTACGGAGTGTGTATGGAGCAGCTTTGCAGACGCAATAGCGTATCAGGAAATGGGGAAGTGTAAGTTGTGAGTCTCAAAGGAGACTTGTATTGAGTTTATAACCCATTTGAAAATGTAACCACAATTTCATTTCATCCCAGAGACCCCTATGGAGCAGTAGCAGGGGAGAGTGGGATGATTCACCTAATTTCTTTGATGTAAATTTAAAATTTCTCCTGACAGCTTATGCTGGAGGACTGGGGCTTGAATGCATCATCCTGAAGAATTTCTGCAGTTGCCCAGAACTGTGGGGCTAGAGAGAGCAGATGCTTGGAAATACCGTTGACATTTCCAAGTTTTTATAGCCCTGGTACATAGCCCACTAACTCCAGCGTGCTTCACACATGGAGAAGGATCATTTGTCATTTGGATGCCAAGATGATACTCATAACTCTAAATGAAATAGATTACTTCTTTCTACCTCTTGCTTGGACAGTCAAAGTAGAGGTATGTTTGACATTTATTGGTATGCATGGAGGGCACAGTGACACTCTATAGGAGTGTTGATGAGGGTCCCCCAAACCAGTCACAACAGCAAAAAGCACCAGTCTCTTCCGTACTCATTTAGCGCATGGTTTATTATTTAAGGCAAAGGTGGCTTCTTTGAGAAACATACAAACCGTATGTACATTTAAGTCCAGAAACCATTGTCATTCAAGTAATTGGCACACACCCATATACACCATTCTTTTGTATTCAAACAGAAGTATTTTTCTGGGTAACTCAGAAAAATACTATCAACTCTTACCAGCATTGAAAATCTGTACAGCATCCCAGATACTGGATATTTTGCGTTTTGAGTTGTGCAGTGCAGTTGGGAAATCTCTACAGCAGGTCTCCCAGTTTTCAGGATACGCCTCCTTTATGGTATCACATGACCCTTGAATGTCATCAAAGAACACTCTGAGGTCAGGATTACTTGTATTCTGGCTACTGGATGAAGGAGAGAGGCCAGGGATGTGGTGAAAATCAAGTTTCTACCTCTCTGGAAACCTACAGGTAATGGCAAGATCAATCTATCTCCAAATATGTACTGAGTGCCCACCCTGGCCAAGAGGCATTCTGGAAGTCACGTTGCTCTCTCTGGCCTGCAAATCAAAAGTGTTCTGTAACCTCTTTCCTTTTCTGTCAAATGCATGTGAGATGATGTTCTCAAGGCAAAGTTTATCCACTAGGATATTTTGTTTGTGATATTTTCTTTTAGTTTTAGTTTGTTTCATTCTAGGGCTTATATGGGAGTTGTTATGCCTTGGACTTGGGAGTTTGTGGAGAAGGTACCACTGAAACACAGCCCATGAGCAGGCAGGCAGGTCCCCAGTGGAAGGCTGGAATCTGCACCAGGCAAACTCTCACAAGGGATGAGCACTTTTAATCAACCCAGCAGTCACAGAAGCTTCCCAGGCTGCTGATTCTACCTGCCCATCACTTGCTGATCACCTGTGGTTCACCTGGTGACCATCTGATCGGCTCCTTTGCCTTGAATTGGAGAATAGGGTTACTCAGATCCCATCTGGCAACTTGATTCCATTCTTAACCCTTGGGTCAATCCTGGTCTCAGGAAGGTAGAATTTAAGTGAAAGGCAATGACTTAGTGGCTCAGCCTCT
Source organism: Perodicticus potto (assembly GCA_963574655.1). Taxonomy (NCBI): domain Eukaryota; kingdom Metazoa; phylum Chordata; class Mammalia; order Primates; family Lorisidae; genus Perodicticus; species Perodicticus potto. Next base: position 61,682 of record CAUYRH010182440.1, read on the forward strand.
GGTCACCCTGACTGCCTTTAGGCCCCAGCTATCACTTTCCTTGTAAATAAAATTCTCCCCTAAATTGAATCCCAGTTCTACTAATTGAAGTGTTTACTTGGTGCCCCCGCCTAGAATCCTATATCCTCTGCCACTCTGATTCCGTCTTGCCACCTGAGTAATTTTATAGAGTTGAACTTGGTATTGTTGTTGGCTCCTTTCACCTGTTGCCAGATTTCCCTGATATTGACTCTGCCACTGCCAACCTGGCATCTGAAGCTGCGTTTGTCTTCTCTGCCAGCCCACCTGTTGCTCACTGCTGACTCTCCCCTGAGGCAGATTTGCCATCTGCCTGGACTTTGTCCTATCTATTTCGTCCTCCTGGGAATGTGTCCTCTCCTCTGTGTCTATACCTATGATTAGAACATGGTTTGCTAGCAACAAATAAGCAAAGCTTTCAAAAACAAGGTTATAAGTTTAGCTTGTCCTGTTCTCCATCAATCCTTGGCTATGAAGTACCCATATTGTTTATGATGAATTGTAACACCGAGAGTGTTTATATCAAAGGTTCAATTTTATGAGATAATTGCCCAGAAGATTTGCTCAGGAACTAGTGAGCAAATGGAGTAGCAGCCATATCCAAACAGTGGGAGTGGAGTAGAAGTTCTGGAAAGGTGAAGTAAATGTTATTAAATATACATGATTTTAATATTTCCAAGGATGTTTGCTGGTGGACCTCACCAGAACCAGATGGTGGCTGGCTTTCAAAATGCCTGGAGATATTTATTAAGTGACAGGAATCCTTGAGAGAGAGATGTGATCTCTCCTCCTGGGGCAAGAAGACAGACATCAGAACGCTCTGATAGGTAGCGGTGTGTGTGAAACAGTGTTAGAAAGAAAAGAGTGCTCTCTGTAAACCTGTGTGTTTACAGAAAGAAGTGAGAAAGGCTTTGAGGACCAGGGAGGAGTGAAGCCTGGTTAAGGACCCAAGAAAAGAGGAACTGGGACAGGATTAGGAGGAAGGAGGGAGGAGATGAAACAGAAAAAGAACAGGATTAGGAGTGACAGTGAGGGCAGGAGGGCGGGATTCAGGAAAAGGGGAGAGAAAAAAGATAGCAGGAACAGGAGATAATATTAGAATCAGTTAAGGAGAATGAGTAACAGGCACGACTTCAGTGTTAAGAAAAATACCTAATGGGCTGAGCCAGGAGGGTTTCCAGTTATATACATGAAGCCGGCCACTAACATATGATCTCCTAAAGTCAAAAGGGTTTGGGCCAGAGAGAAAAAGAGATCAATGGAGGACAGTTCTTACCTGACATCTGGCAGAGATATTGAGGAAGAATTAGAAGGCAGCCAGGACTAGTCTTAGGAGGAGCAGATGGATGCGAGAGAGAAGCGTTGCATGTATAAGCACGCACCAGGAGCAGGCCGATTAAACTCTCGCCAGAGTAAGAGCCTAAGGAGCCAAAGCAACCTTAAGCAAAAGGGACAAATTGGGATGCATTACTCTACCAAACTTCAAGCTATACTACAAGGATATAGTAATCCAAATAGCATGGCACTGCCACGAGAATAGACACTTAGACCAATGGGTCAGAACTGAAAAACAAGATATAAAACCGTCCTCATACTGTCAGCTGATCTTTGACAAAGCAGACGATAACATACACTGGGGAAAAGAATCCCTGTTCAATACATGGTGCTGGGAAAATTGGATAACCACATGTAGAAGAGTGAGACAGGATCCATCTCTCTCACTACTCACAAAATTAGTTCACAGTGGATAACACACTTAAACCTAAGGCATGAAATGATAAGAATTTTAAAAGAAAATGTTGGAAAAACTCTTATAGACATTGGCCTAGGCAAAGAATTTATGAAGTAGACCCCAAAGGCAATCACAGCAACAACAAAAATTAACAAATGGGACTTAATTAAATTAAAAAGCTTCTGCACAGCCAAGAAAACAATCAATAGAGAAAATAGACAACATATAGAATGAGAGAAAATATTTGCAGGCTATACATTCGATAAAGGACTGATAACCAGAATCTATAAAGAACACAAGCAAATCAGCAAGAAAAAAAATCAAACTACCCCATACGAAAGTGGGCAAAAGACACAAACAGAAGTTTTTCAAAAGAAGATAGACTAATGGCCAATAAAGACATGAAGAAATGCTCAACATCTCTGATCATCCTTGAAATACAAATCAAAATGATAATAAGGTATCACATAACTCCAGTGAGAATGGCTTTTATCAAAAAATCCCCCTAACAACAGCTGCTGCTGTAGATATTGAGAGGAAGGTACACTTATACATTGCTGTTGGGATTTTCCTTTATGGAAAGTGGCCATACTTCAAGAAACTAAAAGTAGACCTACAATTTGATCCAGCAATCCCAATATTCTGTTTTTACCCAAGGGGGAAAAAGTCATTTTACCAAAAGGATGCATGCACTTGAATGTTTATCACGACACAATTCATGACTGCAGAGATGTGGACCCAATCCAGGTGCTTATCAATACACTGAGTGGATGTGTACCATGGAGAACTATTCAGCCATGAAAAAGTGGAGAACTAATACCTTTGGTAATAACCTGGATGAAACTAGAGACCATTCTTCTAAGTGAAGTTTTGCAAGAATGGAAAGACAAACACCACATGTTCTCACTATTAAACTGGAACTAACCCATCAACACTCATGTGGAAATCTGGTGGTAAAACTCAATGAAAAGCAAGCAGGTGGGAGGGGGCAGAAGAGAAGGGTGTGTGCACGCCGAGCAGTGCAAAGCACACCATTTGAGTGACAGGCATGCTTGTGACTCTGATTCAAACTATACAGAAGTAATTCATGTAACCGAAACATTTATATCCCTGTAATATTCTGAAATTAAATAACCAAAGTTGTGTAGCTTTGAGAATATAAATGTTTCACTTTTCAGGTATTATTGTTATTGTGAGTGGTACTTTGTTTTTTGGAAGTGGTACTTTTTTAAACATTTCAAATGCTAATTGTTCATTACTAGATTAAAAATAATGATTGATTTTTAATGTAGGTTTTTATTTTTCATTGGCAAATAAAAGTTGTATATCACTATTGGGTACAGTATGGCGTACAGTGTGATGTTCTGATACATAGGGTGGCCGTGAAGTGCATGTGCAATTTCAAATAGTGAGCAATTTCAAATTGCACAAGAACTTTATGGCCACCCTGTACGTACACATTGCGGCCTCCCACCTGTGCCAGCTGTGCAGTTACATGCTATGACTACCTTTGGGTCAGAATCAGGACGTAAAAGAGGGGAGAAATGGCAAACATCCCTGTACGTGTCCTCCTCAGCCTCAATCCTTTTCCCCAATCTGCCTACTACTCCTAATATTTCCAAGTCCTCAAGTAGCTGCTTCCTCTATTTTATTCAGAGTATTTTGGGTGTAGTCACTGGGAAAGATAAGCTATGATGGGCCTACTCCATCTCGGCCAGAACCGAAAAGCCTGAAATCTCTTTTTATTGACCACATATCATACTTGTTTACTACAAAAATAGAATTTTTAATAGAAATTTAATTGAAAATATTTTTCCTGAGTACTACAAATAAAGAAAAGAAGTAAAAGAAAAGAAATGGAAGCCCATGGTTGTGATGGACTCTTGCTTTGTGCTTCAAGCATCTGCTTCCTCACGTGCTAGGACACCTGCATCCACCCTTCGTCGACTATAATAGACGGCAGGGGAGAGAGCCGGTAAGAGGAGAGCTCTGGTCACGAGGCTTTGGTTTGAATCCCAGGCCTTACTATTTGTGAGCTATGTAACCTTGGACAAGTTATTTAATCTCTTCTGTACTTCAGTTTCATCCATGAAATAGTAGTAGTAATAGAATCTACTTCACTGAATTGCTGTGAAGATGCAATGAGATAGTGTTCCTGATAATATCAAAGGTCTATCACAAATGGAAAGCAGGCTGTGTTCATCCTCCTCTATCCTCTGGAATAAAGGTAACTGTTGGGAAAGCAATAGCTACTAAAGGAAAATCTAACAGGGAGGAGCCTTATTTTGCATTTTATCCTCACCTTGGGAATGGGGTGTGCGGGTGGCAGCCAGATTCATTGCAAGATGCGAGGAAAATTACTTGCCTGCTCATATGAACACTAAGAGTTCAGCCAAGCTTTTGAGTTTGGACGATCTTGATATTTTTTTTTTTTTTTTTTTGGCACCCAAATAGCAAAATTGTCAAGGCCTCCATGCATTCACCATTTATTCAACTTGTTGAAGACAACAAATTGAGAAAAAGTTGAAAGTAGACATCACATTTAATACCACCTCCAGCAAACACATTCCACTTGACAGTAAACTAGAATGTTCATGTGTTGAATTCGGCAAAGGTAATTTCATGTCAGTGATAAGTAAGATAATAGATGGTACTGGAAAGAATTGTGAGGTTGTGATACACTTGAGGTGCTGAGACAATTGACTAATGGGAGCTAGGTCTTCTGAGATATTCAGCCTTGGATTTGTTTTAGAGTTATGGATCTATTTATAAGATTGCCATATATCATTTAATTTGTTCCCTTCACAATTTTGAAGCATTTTATGGAGGATAAGGCCAAAGAATTGTTGGGCTCCAACAATTCAGCATTTTGAACAGTTCTTTTACCTGTGTGGAATCACTAGCCCAGCTTCTGCCAGGTGAGAAAATTACTCCCTGGGTATGGATTAGGCACTTTTGGAAAGGAGTGCTAGGCTTTCTAAGTCTTGATTATGTGATCTACGTTTTTTGGTACAATGTAGTCAAAAGCAGCTACGCTCCCTTCAAAAAGTCTATTTGTAGTTGTCTTGAGAAGCTCTTTTTTAGATTATATACTCAAACAATTAAAAATATTTCCTTAGAGCCAACAGAATCATTTATGTAAGTAGCACGAAGCTGGCCGTCATGGAGAATATCTGTTGACCTGTCTACAGTTAGATTGTGCTAGTGTCAGGTGGATAGCAAGGGAGCTCTGAGACTTTCCTAAGGGACAAAGTGGGTGCTGGGAGCACTGGGAGCTCTCTGCAGCAATTGACCCAGCTGAGAAGGAGGACAAGGGTGGCCTTATCTTTGCGCTGCCCCACCTTAACCCTATCCCATGTAACCTCCACTCCTGGAAAAGGAGGAACTGCTACAGGTCTGCAAAAGGATTCAGGGAGTCTCCAGCCCACAGGCCAGGCAGCCCAGGCAAAGCAGGATTTAGAAAGTGACATAGACCTACCTAAGGCTGATAGTCAAGTGCTTAACTATTCATCAGAATGGTTTTGTGGTGATGTCTGAGCCATGAGGAGGGCCACACCCAGACAGTATAAAACAGAACCCCACCTAAGCCTATTTTTCACGACCAGGGGAATAGTTCGTTGTCTACAGCAAACATTTCTTTCTCTGTAACTTGTATCTTGTTCGTGTTCTGTAAACATATCTCTCTCTTTCTCAGTAAATGTTGTCTCACACTTGCCTTGCTTTTGGTGGGTCTGATCCTTCTTCACCCGAGAGCACACCAAGAACCCAGAACGCAGACATCTGCCTGAACCCTGATACTAGTGGCACAAACGGCGTGGATACAGCTTCTTTTGTAGAGCCTGGCTTTTCATGCCCCTTTCAGAGTTGATGGAAGATGTTTTCACGAAAGATATATGTAGCATTTTCAGCCTGTAGCTTCAGGGGACGTCATCTGTGTAATCATTATAATCTTGAACCGCCACAGAGTAGTAAACAGCATCCCTGTTTGTGTCTTCACTGACTGACACAGCAGAGCTGGTTCTGGCTCCCATCTGGCACACTTAGCCATTTTCTAATTCTGTGCAAAAGGCTGCAATATCTTCGCACATCTTCCCAGGAGCCATCTCAATAGGATCCAATTCCCTGGCTTGTTTGTCATGATTACAAGGTAAACTCCAACTCCAGGTGATGTGACTTGCCATGGGTTTGTGTGAGATTTATTTTGAAGTTCTCTGAATATTTTTTAAAGATGTTTCTACTTTTCATATTCAGAACAGGGTGATGTTATGAATGTTGAGGGTAGATTTCATGGGCAGGAATTCTGCTCACAGCAAAAATTCTTAGATTGTCGTCAAGAGATTCCAGACTTTTGCAGTCTGGCCAGTGTGTAGTTGCTTCTCTGTACTTTGAAGGTTTCTAACAACTTGGGCACGTGCGTCAGACTTTCTTCCCTAGCTGTCCTCACACAGTTCCACTTGACAAGCCTATTAACATGGCCAAAAACTAACATACAATAAAAAATAAATATAAAAAAACAGGGAAAATTTGCATCACTATCAGAAACAGGGGAGTATTACTATTTCTGTCAGATACGTTGACTGAAGTGATTATAATACAGATGGGGGAAAAAAACTGAAAGAAATCATTGTGATCGTGTTGATACACAAGAATCATTGTGTTGACACATAACTCTCCACAATGTAGAAAAGAGTGAAATACCTGCCAGAACCCAGTTCACACCCACTCAGTGTAGAGGACCATGGGAAAATGGGAGGTTTTTCTTAGACTCTCCTTTTCCAGGCTGATACATTTAGATGTGGGGGCACTGGGAGGTGGTGGGGTTTATGCAGGTGGGCACAGCGTGGACAGAGAGGTACGATACTACCTGCTCACTGGTGACCATTTTCCTGGACCTGGGAGTGGGGGAAGCACCAGAAAGGCAGTGCTGGACATCCACATAAGGTAGACAGCAGGGACAACAGGTCAAGCAGAAAGCTGGCTGCAACAAAATGTGGTGGCTCCATGAAACATCTTCTTAGAGCCTGAGGCATGGACTTCCTAGGGCTTAACTAATTCTTTCTCACTCTTCTCCATCTGCCCTCCAGCGTGAGGTTTGGAGAAAGGTCTCTAACCATGAAGATACAATGGGGTTTGAGAGAGCACCCACAAGCTGCTCCTAGGCGAATATGAGGTCAGGAGAGTCAAATTTTCATACAAAGATAAATAACAAAGGGTAAAACAAGAAAAAATTTTATTTCTGTAAAAGAATAAGAAAAATGTAGTACTGAAGAGTAGAGGAACTTTTCAAAAAGCAGTTGTCTTGAACTGAAGCAGTACTAAATGTATAACGTCAATTCTATGGACCTCATAACATTTTTCTTTTTTGCTGCCTTTGGTAGAGTGCTGTGGCATCATAGCTCACAGCAACCTCAAACTCCGGGGCTCAAGCGATCCTCTTGCCTCAGCCTCCCAAGTAGCTGGGACTACATGTGCCTGCCCCAGCACCTGGCTAGTTATAGAGAGGGAGTCTTGCTCTTGCTCAGGCTGGTCTTGAACTCCTGAGCTCAGGCAATCCACCAGCCTCAGCCTCGACCTCCCAGAGTGCTGGATGACAGACATGAGCCACCGTGCCCAGACTAGACACCATAAAATTCTAAAGAACATGGATCATAAGGAAAGAATAGATAAACAATGAGAGGACGGATAAGAGATACAATAGGAACCATTTTATGTACATAAACAAGAAGAAGAGAAAAATCGTATAATAATCTTTTAATAGATACATGTAAATGTGCACTAGAAATAAGCAGAATCAATATTAAAGAAAATCCAGGTAGATGTATATGGCAGACGTATACTGAGGCGATCTTATAAAATTCAGAAAGATGGAAAAAATACTGAATTTGGAGAACAGGGTAAAGAAATCCCGCACTTAGTTATTTTATATTTTTGAAGGAGGAAGAAACAAAAAGGAAAAGAAGCAATAATCGAGGCTAAAATGGTGGTAACTTTTTGAGATTTCCGAAAGAATTTAGTGATTAGCAAAATTAATCAGAAGAGAAGAAGAGCTAGCCACATGGTTGGGAAACTTACGATTTTCACAGATGCCAGAATGATTTCCATAGTCATCTAGTCAGATACTTGAATAAAAGTAGAGTAGGTTAATGAATTTTCTTTGATAGCTCTAAATAACAGACTCGTGATAATAAAGATGATGAATGATAATAAAAAAAAGTAGCGAAAACTTTCTGAGCATGTTTCACGCATCAGGTACTGTTCAACATGCATTTTGCACAGTAGGTAATTAAAACATTACAACAGGGGCCAGGCACCATGGCTTGCGCCTGTAATCCTAGCACTCGGGGAGGCCGAGGCAGGTGGACTGCTTGAGCTCAGGAGTTTGAGACCAACCTGAGCAAGAGTGAAATCCTGTCTCTACTAAAAAGTGGAAAAACTAGCCAGGCCTTGTGGCAGACTTCACAGCTACTCAGGAGGCTGAGGAAAGAGGATTGCTCAAGTCCAAGAGTTTGAGCTTGCTGAGGGCTATGATGATGCCACAGCATTCACAGCATTTGAGACTCTGTCTCAAAATAAATAAATAAATGATAAATAAATAAATAAATATCACAGATTTATGATATGAGAACATAAAGTGCACTTATTTTATAGAATAAAGTTTTCAATAAACTTGAAGAGAAGAAACTTTAAAAATGCAGAAAATAGAAAAGAACAAGCAATCAAAGATATAAAATATCACACTTATGGTGCATCTTAGAAGGGACAGGTAAAACCTACTAAATGCAGAACACAAATGTTTTCACACAATAAAAGAGAAAATCCCATGAAGGGTATGTTGAACAGTTGGATGAAAATATTTCAGATTGTATATGAAGCCCGCACACTGTACCCCATGATTGCACTAATGTACACAGCCATGATTTAATAAAAAAAAAATTTAGAAAAGGTATAAAATATAAAACTGTGATATAATTAAATCTAACTACATCAATTGTAACAATGCATGTACTTTAAATTTCCTTATTTAAAAAAGACTCACATGGAATAAGAAATTGAAATAGACCTTCAAATCAAAGTCAATTCTATGCTGTCTACCAGAGTGAGCTCCTCTGCACTCCTAGTGATTCCGAAAATCAAAAATAACAGGATAGGAAAAAATATTTAAGGCAAATGAAGACAAACAGAAAGAAAGATAGAAATGCTATTGATAAAGTAAATTTTAGTGAAGAAAAGCTTTAAGTGGAATATGGAGAGTAACTTAATATTGAAAAATGATAGCATGCCTTAAAGCTGACATCACTATGGTCAACAGACACATCTTTCTGTATTTAAAAGATTGACAGGTAAAAACCAAATGAGAATGAAAAAGATTTAAATGGTTTAAAAACAGATCATTTAACAGATCTAACCAATACTCTGTTTCCCAAAGCACAGATAATATATTTTATCCAAGTTGGCAATGAATATTAAAAAAAATTTCAAAGTATAAGTAGTATTAGACCCCCAAAGTTATTAAATAAATACCAAATAACAAAAAGCTGATTGTTTGACCATAGTACAAAATATTAATTATAAGTATATAATTGTGTATTTGTACAGTTGCTCAAACCATTTGGGAATCGAACAATCACCACAATTTTCCTAAGTAATTGCTGGGTTATAGCAGGAATCAAAACTGTAGTTTTAATGTTTAGAAAATAGAGATAGTGAGAACAGTATATATCAAAAACATATGGAATCTAGTCAAAGCTGTAATCACAGGCATCTTACCAATTTAAATCCATTCATTATTAAATAAGAAAAAATGAAAATATTTGATCGGAATCTTTAAATCACACCTTTCTGGTGATGGATACACTAAATGCCTTGACTTTGGTATTGTACCATTTACCCAGGTAATGAGAATACTTGTACTGTCCAATATTTTGAAATAAAAAATATTTTAAAGTCTTATGCAAAATGAAGAAAATGCAAATAATAAAATAAAAGCAGAAACTGATAAATAAGTAGTAAAAATTATATTTTTCAAAATAAATACAAAGCCTAACTGTTGAAAAACAAATATTTATAAAGGAAAATTTCTGCAGCTTTTCAAATATGAAAACAGGAAAATGACATAAGTACATAATTCTAGAAGAAAATAGGCAGGGAAAAATTATCAAAACAAAAATATCAAAATTATCACACCAAAATCCAGGCAATTAAATCTACATTAAATGGATAATCATTTAGTAAAATCAATTAACTAATTGATTCAATAAATGGAAAATTTTAATAGATTAAAATTTGAAAGTTGTCAAATAAGCATTTCCAGAATATGCCAAACTCAGATGGTTTTATGAGCAAAATGTTTCAAATTTTCAAGATATAGCTTCTTGATAATGATGTCTTAATGATCATTTTTTATATCATCCTAATAAAATATCAAGACTCCTGTCAAAATTATCAGAAATTCTAAATATGATACTTAGCAATGAATTGAAATTATTAATATAGTAAAGTACACTAGCACATGATTAAATTGGGTTTATTCCAGAACTGGAAGGATGGCTCAAAAATAGGAAATTTATTAGAATAACAAATTAACAAATGAAATGAGAAAGACTGTGCTTTGATAAATGAGAAAGTTCACTTGGTAATATTCAAATTCTATTTTTTTATCCAAACTCTACACAGATTAATAATAGAAGAATACTACTTTGATATGGTAGAGCATATCTATCACGCTTAATAGAAAAATTTCTGAACCATTCGCATTAAATGAGAATCAAGACCAGGATGCCTGCTGGCCCTGCTACTATAGAACATCCCCCAGGAAGTTCTCGCCAGTGCTGTGTGTAAAGAAAAATAATTCAGATGAGGAAGTATTACGAAAGAAGGATTTGCATAGGATTGGAAGTCTCTATGTAAGAAATCCAATGAAATCAATCAAAACACTGTTAAAAATAGAATTCAGTAAAACGGCCAGATACATTAATAAAACAAATACAGAAAAATTACTGCTTCTATATATTATCAGTAATTACAATGAGGTATAAATGAAGCACTAGTTACTTTAGAAGTGTAAAATTTATATAACTCTTTGAATAAACTTAATAAGAAAGGAACTTGTTAAACTATCTTAAAATTTATACAGAAGAATAGATGCCTATGAAGAGCCAAGTATACGTTGAAAAAGAAGCACAAAGACATGAGACTTGTCTTACCAAATGGCTATATATTATAAAGCTGTAGTTATAGAATCTTTTACAAAGGAAAGTAAACCAATAAAAGTCTAGAGATTTCAGAAGCAGTCTCATGTATATGTAGAAAATTATATGCAATAGAAGGGCCCAAGGTATTAATGGGAAAGGCATAGATTGTTTATTAGATGGTGCTAGAAAAAATGCCTTGTTGTGTAAGGAAAAATAAAACATGTTATACAGAGACTCTAGATGGATTAATTATCTAAATGTGAAAATTATAAAACTAACAGAAAACAATACAATAGAATGTCTTAGTCCTCCAATTGTGGAAAAATATAACACTCTAGAATCATGAGGTGGAAAATTGCTGAATTTGATTACATCGCATTAAAGATTTTTATTCAATGTTAAATACCATTGAGACTAATTTCTGGAATATTTATGAGCTTCATATGAATAAACAAGAAGTAGATATGAACCCTAATAGAAAAATGGTCCAGGGATAAATAGAGAAGCAATTCATAGAAAAGGAAACCCCAAGGACTAATAGACTTTTGAAGAGATGTGTAAAAGAACTAGTAATTAGATGAATACAAATTCAGATAACAAAGACACACCCCCTGAAGACCTGTCAGATATATAAAATAGTAGTTGATAGTGCGAAGTGTAGGTGGGAGGAGAAAACAGGCATTGCTGGCTGGCTTATGGAAACACTTAACCCTTCTGTAATAACCTGGGAAGACCTCACCAAATGAAGTAAAGGTAGGCTTTATGACCAGTGATTCCACTGTTCAAACCATAGGCGGAAACACCTAAGGACATTCCTTGAAGCATTGTTTGTGATGGCAGGAGTTGGAGGCCGTGCTGTTGTCCTTTGCCAGAGCAATGGGTACATAAATATTGCACCTGCATCACAGAAATCCTTACAGGCTGGGATCAACCAAAGACTTGTAGATGTGAACTCAAGATGAATCGGATAAATTTTGAAAACCTTGCATGGAGTGAAAACATGCAAGAAACAATGAAATTTATAACAATGCATGCATACACATAGACATTTCATAGAAGCACATACAAATACTTGAAAAAGAGAGAAAAACAAATCACCTGCTGTTACCTTTGGGGAAAAGAAAGATAGGGAATGGGCAGTAGGGATCAAAGGCAACAGATTTAAAAACTAAGGAAGAGAGGAGCCTTGTAAGGTAGTGTTAAAGAAAGAAGGAAAGAGGGAAGGAAGGAAGGTTTGGTCTGTTCCGGCTGCCTTAACAAAGTACCACAGACTGGGCTCCTTAAACTGCAAAAATTTATTTTTTTCGCAGTTTTGGAGGCTAAAATTCCCAGATCAATGCAGTGGCTATTTCAGTTTCTAGTTTGCCTCTCTTCCTGGCTTGTAGACAGTCCCGTTTTCCTGTGTGGTCACTGTGTGCTTAAGGGGAGCAGGTAGAGAGGGAGAGAGAGAGGCTGAGAGCTCTCAGGAGAGAGTGTATGTGCTCTGTGTCTCTTCCTCTGCTCAGAGGGCACCACACCTATCAGGTTAGAGCAGATTAGAGGGCTGCTCTTATGACCTTTCAACCTTAATTACCTTCCGGAGGTCCCTATCTCTAAACAGTCACATTGGGGGTTAGGGCTTCAACATAGGACCTTTAGGGATATGCAGTTCAGCCGTGCCAAGAGGGTTATTGGCAGGAATGGGGTGAGGGGTCATATTTATTCCACTTCCTCTGCAACAGAGGGAATGGCCTGAAAATGAGTACAAATATTTTTTTGTCTCTTTAAAACTTCCTGCACTTTTTTAGGAGTTAAAATCTGTATCCCTGCCTCAGGTGGATGGTTGGGAGCAGGAGGGAAGTGTACATTTTGGGCAGAAGTCACGAGATTTTCCTTCCCTGGAGATGAGATTGATCAGAACCATTAACGGTAGTTAAACTATAGCGTGCTGAATTGGAAAACACGGCCTTCGAAAGCTCTGTTTTTCTGTTTATGGGAGGGGTGATGGACTGTAAGATAGAAGTCTCCATCCTCATTTACTGGCAAATTAATAAACCTCCCTTCTCCTCAAAGCACTTGTCCTTGTTCTTCTGATGGGGTCTCAGGGGACAAGCCAGGCTTTTTTTTTTTTTGAGACAGAGTCTCACTTTGTCACCCTGGGTAGAGTGCTATGGCATCATAGCTCACAGCAACTTCAAACACCCAGCCTCAAGCAATCCTCTTCCCACGTCCTCCTGAGTAGTTGGGACAACAGGTCCAACCACAATGCCCAGCTAGTCTTTCTACTTTTATTATTATT
>CAUYRH010182448.1:0-23746 GCA_963574655.1 Perodicticus potto
CCGGTGGAAGGGACTGTATTCATTTGTTTCCTGGCCAAGGAACCCATACACCTATATATACCCTGAGACTAGAGGCCTAGAGGAGGAGACGGGGAAAGACTGGGAGAGGAACGGAGAGAGCATCTCTCTCCCCACTTGAAATCTCTCCCTCTACCAGGAGCTTTGGTGTTTTCTGTATTCTTTTCTGTAAATCAATTCTATCTTACCACGGAGGGGTGGGGGGGATTAATGTAATGAAGAATAATAAAATACATATATTAATAAAAAAAAAAAAGAACAAAGATGAGGCGGCAACAAAGGGTATCTGTCCTTGTGGTTGTTGAGATGGGCCTTTTTTTTTTTTTTTTTTGACCTGTGGGTGAAAGTGTCTGAAGGTTGACGAAGCCTGTCAGAAGAAAGAAGACTTTAAAAATTCAAGCTAGAGAAACGTAAATGTCTCCTCCATGGGCAGATCATGATCATTTCAATAATAATAGTGGCCATACCCTCATCAATCACCTGCTACACCTGTCTCCTGCCCTGATTCTGTACCAGTAGTTATTAACACCCGGTGTCTGCATTACACCTTGAACTCAAAAAAAATTTGAGGACATTTGTTATGTTTATCCTTCTGACAAGGTAGAAATAAAACCACACTTCTCCCAAGGTGAAGGTCTTGCTATTGAGGGATGCTCAAGAGCATGGGCTCTGGGATCAGAATGCAAGGGATTAGAATTCACTTTGCCACTTATTAACTCTGCCTCAGTTTTCTTGTATGTTAAATGAGTATTCATTTGTTTTATAAATATTGAAAACCTGCTCTATACCAGACATATTTTGGGAGATGGGGATACACCCGGAAACCAAACGAAGGCCCTACAGAGCCCTCCTGAATGAGTGGCTGGGAGCATGAAAGGAATGAACAAATCCCAGGTATACAACAAGTCCTCTATAAATGTGAACAGTATCATTCACACAAAAAGGCACGCTACAGACTAGCAGCCTCTTCGGCCCATGCTCAAATCACAGACAAGGGGCTCCCGCCAGGTCCTAGAGAGACCACCTCTGAAGTTCTGAAAGACTTGGATCAGACCTGCAGCTGCAAGACAGGGTGGAAATATTACGGGATGAAGAGCGTCCCGCCACCTGTCACTGTTAGCCAATATACAGAGATGGCGATAGTCCCCCAAACTTTGTCAGAAGGCCAGCAATTCTGGAGAACACTCCGAGTAGCCTCTTTAAGACTATTCTGTTCTTCCATTCCCAAAATTACAGTGTTAAACATAATGGTTCCTAGTAAAGACTATAATAACCCTTATTTTAAATAATAATCAGCACAGCTCAGTGACAATCTATTACAATATTTCCAATTCAAACGTTAATTCCTAAGTTATTCAACGTGGGCGTCGTTAGGGTGGGAGGTAAATTTACAGAACAGTAAAACTGGGAGACCAGAGGTGAAGACCAGCTGCGTCATGTCCACCCCAGCCTGACAGACTCCGTTTTATTCTCGCTATGTGCTTTCAGAGGGGGAGTCTCTCAGAGTCCACCAAGTGAGGAGCTGAGGATGAGTGTTGTACTCAGAGATGTGTTAGGGAGAACGAACTGATTATCTGACCAGCTCCCCTCTTTCTCTTGGGAACCTGCCTCAAACCCTCAAGCGTCCAGAATCGCAGCTTTTGGTGATAGCTCCCTGGCAGAAGTTACACCTTATTTATTCTCCGGCCCCAGCTGGTTCTCTGAAGGGGGTGTGGCCTCAGTTAAATGGCCCAATTAGCTTTGCTTTCTGTTAGTCTGTTTCTTTATGGAATAAAGTAGAATAGGGTGGAGGAGGACGCCTCCCGTTTTAGTCCTTAGGATCTCTTGCCAGCTTAATGGCTTTTGCAAAATGAGTTTCCAGCAAGGAAATTCAGGGGTTGAGTGGAACAGGATATCTGAGCTTTGTCAGAGTGGCACGCTTGGGTGAGTTTCTCTCCATGATAAAGAGAAGAATTAATTAAGAGCCATAAATTATGGATTACTAATCACTGCATATTGAAAGGAAGAGATATGCAGCTAGATTTAGGCATTTTAAGGGGCAAATATGGGAGCTTGCATACTTTAGCAGTGCCTCCTCTGGGGCTTTTTGCCTTCCCCGCTTCCCCTCTCAGGGGTGTTTGACCTGAGTTACATCCCAGAGGCATTATTGGCTTATCCACTAGAAAACCTAGCGTGCATTAACTTTAGAAGCCTCGAGGAGTGAATATTGTTAAGAAGTGCTGGGATCACCAAGCAGATTGGCTGCTACCTTTTGGACTGAGGCCATAGCTCAGACAGAAGTGCAATTTTATTGCATAAACAGCCACCTCCAAGTGTCATCAAACCATGAAGATAGACCTCCCACCAACACCACCACCTACCCTCCCTCAAAAGTAAAATTATTCGTTTTGATACTAAGCAAGAGGATAGATTTCGAAATGAAATTTCTAATATCATAGAATGTTAAGTAGCTATTAAAATGATATTTACATAGAGTTTTAATGATATGGAAAAAAATCTTATAACCTTAAGCACAAAAAGTGGAATTCAAAATTACATTAATATACAGAATGAGCTTAATTAGGTTTAAAAGCATGGGGGAGGGAAATTTGGAGGAAATAAGCCAAGATTTCTGGATGGTAGAATTAGCAACGATTTTTCTTGCTCTTTTTAGCATTTTCCCAATTTTTAAAAGTGAGCATGTATTAGTTGTCAAGAGTGATGCTCTTTTTCTGGCCTTTCAATGGAAGGAAAGTAAGTAATTCACTAAAGAAGAAGGAGTAGAATATGACCTAATTGTTCACTGGTGTGGGAAGGATGTCAACTATTATGGCATAATAGTTTGTTCCAAACTTCATGGCTGGAATAACAAACATTTATATCCTGGTTTCTGAGGATCAGGCTCTGGCTCATGGTATCTTATTAGGTCACAATCAAGAAGTTGGTTGAAATTACACTCGGCTGAAGGCTTGACTGGGATGGATTCCAAACTTTCTCCTGTGTGTGTTGGCCAGAGGCCTCGCTTCCTTAGCTCATGGGCTTCTTCATAAGGGGACATGGCCCCTGGCTTCCCCAGAGTTAGTGATCCAGAGAGAGAAAGCAGGAAGCTGAAATGCTTTGTATGACCTAATCTCTGAATTCATATGCTCATTTCTGCTTTATTCTATTCATTAGAAGGGAGTCACTGAGTCAAACCCACACTCAGGGTGGAATTAGGTTCCACATTTTGAAAAGTGAATCAAACAAATGGTGGACGTATTTTGAACCATCTTCGGAGGTAGGTGCTAGGTAGTCAGTTTAGTTTCTGACATACTGAGGTTGAAGGGCCATTAAGAAATGCAAATCGGAAGTATATGTAGATAGGGTATTCAAGTAAGAAACTGAGTCTTAGAATATAAAATTATGAGTCTTATAGATCTGCATGGTAATGGAAGCTTGGAGCATAAATGAGATCATTTAAGAAAAGTGTAGAGTGAAAGAGTAAGATGAGAAAAAATAATAAATGGTGAAGGAATTATAACACTATCTGGATGGAGGAGGATGAATTTGCAAAGCAGTGGAGAAGGAAAAACTAGGAGAACACTGTATCATAGAAGCCACCAAACAGGTCTGTAAATGAGCAAGAGCTACGCAGGCTCTAATTTGATGAGACTCGAGGCCAGAGACCAAGATGTGTGTCTAAAGGTACACACTCTTACGTAGTTTTTGACTTTTTATTTTGAAATAAGTTCAGACTTACAGAAAGTTTACAAAATAATGCGACTAGTCCCCATATGCCCCTTACACAGCTTCCCTTTTTAACCACTTGTATAATTACCGTGTAATTATCAACTCCACAAAATTAACCTTGAAGTAGTACTATTAACTGAACTACAGGTCTTGTATGAATTTTATTAGTTTTTCTACTAATATCTTTTTGCTGTTCCAAGTTCCAAACCGCATTTAGCAATGTCTGGATGTTCTTCTTCTCTGATCTATGATACTTCCCCAGTCTTTCTTTGATCTTCATGACTTTGACACTTTTGAGGAATCGGGTGTTTCATGGACCACATCTGAATTTGGGTTTATCTGATGCTTTGTCATGATTTGAATGAGATTATGTATTTTAGGGAAGAAAATTACAGAAATGATGCTGTGTTTTTTCAAGGGCCCCATGGCATGATAAATCTTGCAACTGGTGATATAAATCTCTTGGTAAGGTGGTGTCTGTAGATTTCTCCTCTATGATGCTACTTCTTTACCTTTATCATTAATAACCATCCATGGACATACTTTGAACCTATGCAAATATTCTATTCCATAACAAATTTTCTGTAACCATTTTTAGTATCCACCCAGGGATCTTGTTTGCAACAATTATTACCTTGATGTTTGTCTGATGGTGCTTTTCTATTTTTCTCTTTCCTTCTACATCTATTCATTGTATGTTTTTCTATAAGGAATTACACTATCCTTTCCCACCATTTATTTATTACTTATCAACTATGTATATCAATATAGATTCATAGATATTTATTTTATTCTGTGAATTAAGTTTCAGTATTATCATCATTTTTACGCTCAAATATTTCCAACTTTGGCCATTAGAAGATCTTTTTAGTTACTTCCTCTGTTCTTTTGATAAGTCCCTGTCCTTTTTTTCTTTTAGCACTTCTTTACTTTATGGCATTATATGATGCCCCAAATTCCTCTTGCTTTTTCCTTCCACAGGCCTCATATCAACCATTTATTAAAAGAATGAAGTTTAGGACAGTGCCTGTGGCTCAAAGGAGTAGGGTGCTGGCCCCATATACCAGAGGTGGCGGGTTCAAACCTGGCCCCAGCCAAAAACTGCAAAAAAAAAAAAAAAAAAAAAGAATAATGTTTAGAGACCAAGGTCTGGACACTTAGTGTGCTTAGTGCAACTGGCATGTTATTGCTTCTAGACCTCTCAACAGACATGGCTGCAAATATGTGTATGTAAGCATGTAGACACACCTGTATTTCTGTACTTGTTTATGTGTATACATACATGTATGCACACATGAGTATGCGCATATGTGGACAGGGATCCACACACACATAAGTCACATAAGTATATCTGTCCTGTGTATGCACACAAATCACGGGTTTATACCTATGATTCCCATTTACCCCCACAGAGTTTATTTTAGCCTTCCTCCAATTCTCTATTTGTACTTTTTCTCCAAAAGAGCTAGCTTTCATATGTACAGTATTTATATACTTGATTGATTCTGGTATACCCATAAGGTAAGCTTAGAATTATTAACCAATACCCCTGTGAGAAATAAATTAACTGACTAGATTCAGCTTTTGTGTATGGTTCTTTTTGCCTATAGTCTTACAGCATCTATTCAAGGTCATGTTTTCCAAAATTACTTAGTCGGTTCATATCTTCTGTGTCCTCTCTAGTCTGCTTGTGTTATTCATCTCCTGTAGAGTTAGGTTCATTGTTACTTTTTATAATCCATTTTGGATCTCCCAACTCCATCCTGGTTGATTTGTGCATTTTCATGAAATTGGACAGGTGTGCAAAGCTTTACTGTAATTTCGTTGTTGTATAATTTTGCTTTCAATTTCAATTGGCTTTCACTCATCTTAGTTTGAAGTTTTATGGTTTTTTTTTTTAATTATCTTTTTTCCCTTTTCTTCCTTCAGCGATTCTCTTGCCCTTTGCTTCCCAAGTAGCTGGGACTACAGCAGCCCCCCACCATGCCCAGCTTTTTTTTTTTTATTTTTTAGTAGAGACAGGGTTTCACTCTGGCTCACTCCCGCTCAGGATAGTCTCCAACCTCTGAGCTCAGGCAATCCACCCACCTCGCCCTCCCACAGTACTAGGACTTCAGGTGTGAGCCACCATGCCCGGGCACTTTGCTATAATTTCAAAAGCCAGGAAAGGGATCTCCTTTTCCTCCCTTGCCATGCCAATCTCATTCTTTCCTTCTTTTCACTCCGGTCCCATTGCACGCCACTCCAGGAGGCAACCATTTGTCTCAATTTGTGGTTTATCTTTCCTTTATTTCTTTTGCACAAAGGACCAGATACATATGCATTTTTATATCCTTTTTTTACAAGGTAGCATACTATAGGTACTATTTGATACTTTGCTATTTCATGTTAACACCATATTCTGGAAATCACTCCATACAAATTCACAGAACTCTTCCTCATTGTCTTTTGTAATGTCTGCATAGCCATCGACTGTGTGGGTGTAGTAGAGTTTATACAACCATTCTCTCACAAATGGACGCTTGAGTCACTTTTGACATTTTACAATTACCAATAATGCTACCATGAGTAACCTTGTTCGTATGTATTTTGAGTCACTGGAGATAAATCTGTAGGATAGATCTATAACTTTGAAAATGGGTCAAAAGTCAAGTGCATATGTAGTTTTGTTATTGAAAAATTTTCCTCCAGAGTGCCTTGTTTTCTATGGCTTTACTGACAGAATATATGTCACATTTTTAAATATTGGCCAAATGAATTGGGGAATAATAGCATCTCAGAGCTGGTTTAATTGCTGTGTCACTCACTCTAACCAAACCTAAACATTGTTTTCATTATTTGATGACTTCTTTGGAATTATCTGTGTATGTCTTTTTAATTAATATATTTCTCTATTAAGTCTTTGATCCTTTTCTCCTCAGTTTTAAAAGTTCTTTATTTTATTGGGAATATTAACTCATTGACTGTGGTATATTTATGTTTTAAATATTTTCCCCAAACTCTCTGTTTATGGTACTTTTATGAATAAAAACTTTTTTAAATGTTTATGTAATTAAATTTGCTAATCTTTTTCCTTTTGTTATTCCTAGCATTTTAGTCATTCATCACATATTTACTGACTTAAATATGGCATGTTATTGCTTCTAGACATCTCAACAGACATAGCTTTGCCCAATCAAAGATAAATTTTAAAACTAAACAGGCTTAATCATCCAAGGAAGAAATAACCTGTATTTAGTTCTTGGAGTCCCTCTCCTATTCAAAGTGTTACTGAAGGAAACAGGGTTCTTTTGCCTACACACTATGGAAAGCCAATCATTGAAGCATAAGGTTTTTACAGAGAAAATAGTAATTTGCAAGGATGCTGAGAAAGGAGACAGGAGTCTGACTCAAGTCTGTCACCCTGAGCTGGAGCTGGGGCAGGTTTTATGTGCAGAGGGTAATGAGATCTGATGGGACTGGGTTATGGATCATGTCATATGTCCGCTTCTTAATGCAGTCCCCATCCTTTGATCCACGCACTTAGGTTCCACCTGTGGTTATACACTTGGGTCATCTGGGCATGGTCAGGTTACTGGAACTTGCAACCTAGGGGGGCCATGGCAACTGGAAAGCAACTCACCATTTTATTATGCAAAGTTGAACCAGATTGGGCTAGTTCTGTGGTTACAACAGAAGCAAATTAGAATTATTCTAGCCTCCAAGCAGAAGGTTTATCGTGCTCCTAATTTTTGCCTAATGATTTCTCATTTGCTAGCTAAGCCTGGATTTCTGTTTAGACAGATTTCAGGACTCTGTTTAATTTGTTATTTCACTTGTGACTCAGAAAAATTCTGACTCCTGGAAAAATAGAAATCTCTTAGCAGTTAGCTGCCATCTTCTACCTACCTGAGATTTAGCCAAACAAATGTTTAACACACATTACAGCCTATAGATTCCACATATGTACACAAACACATGTTTTACAGAATACCATTGAGTCAGCAACAATCATTGATTATCAGCATGATTTCCTGCTTAAAAAATAATCTCTATGCCAGGTGCTGTGGGTCCTACATTATAACATACAGCTGCTGCCATTATGGGTCTCATAGTCTTATCAAAAAGCTAAAGTAAACATACATGTAAGAGGTAGATTACTACAGGAAATTGTCTACAATCAAGAGTTTGTCTCTAGATTGCAGGGTGCTGGCTCTAGGCACAGATGTCATTAATTCAAAGAAGGGAGAAATCAGGAAGGGCTGGTGTACAGTGAATTTTTAGCTAAACTGGTCTACAGTGAATTTTGAGCCAAACCTTGAGAAATGGGTAGGATTTGGATGGACAATAAAAAGAGGAGTAGGCTAGAAGGAGACCATTCCCTCCTATCATTAAATTATACTGAGCTGAGTACCTACCATGTGCAAAATTAATAAACACTGGCAACATATAAGATGGGCATAAAGTTCATGTGCAATCGCCACCCTTTACAAACTACAAAATGTTATAACCACTTTGTAACACTGACTTTCTTCTTACAAAGTACACATAGACATATTCCAGAAGACTTCCTCATTATTTTAAGATCTTCAAAGTACTTTTTTGTTTGTTTGTTTGTTTGAGTCAGTCTCACTCTGTCACCCTGGGTAGAGTGCTGTGGCATCATAGTACACAGCAACTTCAAACTCTTGGGCTCAGAGATCTGCCTGCCTCAGCCTCCCAAGTAGCTGGGACTATAGGCACCCACCGCAATACCCGGCTAGTTTTTCTATTTTTAGTAGAGATGCAGGTCTCATTCTTGCTCAGGCTGGTGTTAAACTCCTGACCTCAAGCAATCCACCCATCTTTGCCTCCCAGAGGGCCAGGATTACAGGCATGAGCCACCACACCCAGCCACCTCCAAGTACTTTTGGCTGAAATAACAAAGAGACACATTCCTCATTATTTTAAGATTCTCAAAGTACTTTTTGGCTGAACTATTTTAGGTAAGATCTACCCAAGCTTAGATTCTAAAGTGTTAGAGGTAGTTTTACCTGGTATATTTGCAAAACCTACAGAAAATAATTCCTTTCAATTTTCCACTCTCTCAGAGACGCTTTAAGATTTGTCTACTCCTTCCTTTCCCCCCTTTTTTTTCAACAACATTATTGAATAGTGAGTAGTATTGAGAGAGGATACCCGAGAAGGGTGAGGTCTGGGAGAACAGGTCTTGTCAAGGAGAGCACAAGGATACACTTGCAAGGTCCTCTCCATGGTGACTCAGCCCTTAGGAATTTGTAAACTTCCTGAAACTTGGAAATTTCCACTTCTGTGAAATCCTGTAATTCTGTAGGGGCTGGAATAGCATCTCCCGCTTGATTCAAACTGGTCAATAAGAAGGGTACCTGTTGGGTGGAACTTTTTGACTGTCGATAAAAAGGGAAAGACCAAGCCTGTCGTGGAGGGTGGCCATTTGGAGTTCTTCTATGCCATAAGCTCCCAGCTGGTGAATAAAGCCCTTCCTCTAATAAACGTGGTGTTTGGGTGCTCTTTCTCTCCACTGGACCTTGTCTTCCTGCAACAGTATAATCTTCATTACGCTGGTGAAGGAACTGAGATTTATGAAGTCAAAAATGTTTTCACCCAAGAGATAGGGGAAGACCCAGGGCCTGAGTGGAGGAGTAGCTTATTCTAGTGCTCCTTTTCTCATCTGAAGGAGACAGTAACATTGGAATGAGATGAGTCTAGATGGAGCCTGGACAACAATGCCCACGCACCAGCCCAGGCGTGTGTAGCTTAGATCAAGCACAATCTGGCTTGGTCATTAACTATCTCTCGCAGTTGTGAACAATTCCTTTCCATTTCTGGATCTCAGCCTTTTCTTCTGAAAAATAAGGGGTTTGGACTGAGTAGTTTCCTAATGCCCTTCAATGACCCTCAAGTGCTAACAGTCTCTGTTTCTAAGATCCCACTCAGATCATGCTACATTCTTCTCTGCTTAGTCATCAGAATGTTCAGACGGGCTCTGCTCAGTGTGGGAAGGCACCTGGGCTAGCTGAACTCTTGAAACACCATCCACTTCCATCCTTGCCAATGAGTCCCCCCAAGCTGGCTGCCTTCACACCACTTCCAGGGCCTTTGATGGCAGTGACTGAGAACCGTGAGCTATATAAAGAGAGATAGGAACATAGTGGAGGAAAGAATTTGCCTCTGATGTGGATATCTTAGGTTGGAGGATTTTGTACTCAAGTAGCAAGAAATGATATAAAAGAATCACTGGGAAAAGTGAGGTCTCCTAGCCCGTGCTCTGAGCAGCACTATGAAAAATGAAGTGGAAAAAGCTAAATTTACAGATCATCTAGGGAAGCTGAAATCCAGCAGTAAGATATTAAACACAAAAGAGCTGGAGTTAACATGAGGCGTTATTGGTTTGGGGAGATGGGCTATTTCCCCAAGGTCCGTAATTAGAACCAGGAACCTTTTGCATGTAATTAAGAGTAAGAAATTGGTTTAACAACTACAGCTGAGTAAGTCTGAAACATTTTTTTCCCTAACTAGCATTTGGGATTAAGAGTGGGTTTTTTTTTTTTTTTCCTCTTGCTTGTGAAATGTGAGAGTTTCCTTACTATTTAGGAAATTGAGGCTAATTCTCTTCCATAAGCATTTTTGTTGCTAATAATAATAGGATATATTTTGCATATGTGATGTGAAATCAACAAGATTCTCTACAGGAGCTAGATGGCCTTTGAGGCACTTTTCCCCCCTCAAGGAAGCTGTCACTGAGCAACTGATTAATTACTGTAATAATCATAATTTTTAAAAATTAAAAAAAAAATTCTCTTCCCATTCATTAAGTACACTGCAGATAGGTGCCAGAGGTAATTATTGTCTAGAAGTACTTCCGAATTATCTTTTCTAATCCAGCCATGCTGACATTTTTGAGAGGAAAAAAAGTGTTTAGTCTTTCCTCTTATGAACAGGGTGACATTTGAATATGCAAACAGTGTCAAAGTCTGCCCTGTGGATGTTTTCTGGAGGTATGATTTATGAGGCCAGCCTATTGTATTTGCTATTGCAGTAGAAGAAAGGTCATTAGACAAAGAAGCTCTACCTACTGGGGTCTCCAGCTCATCTTGTGATATTTTAATTGTTGCTCTTGTGCTAACTTAGAAGCATGCTTTGTGGGTGAATTGTGTGGACATTAGTTTGTCTGAGCTTTGCAGATATTCCCTAAAGTCTGCAGTGTGGTTTGTACCAAATTTTCACCCCTCCTGAGATAAGCCAAGGATGTTGAGTATAAGGAAAGCCTCTGGAAAATCTAAAAATCTCATTTTAGTCTATGGGTTCAATTTTCTCCCCAAGGCAAATAATCACTTCCGAAGTACACAATATATTGGCAGCTCTAAACTTGGGATTGTAAAGAAGCTGAGCTGTTTGCAGTTCACCTTCTGGGAGACTGACTGGGTGCAGTGCCCTCCGTAAGCCTCCTGGTAAATACAGCAGAGTTGAATCACGCAATCTTAGAACTAGAAAACCTTCATATGTCATCTTCTTTAATCCCTTCTCTCAACATGGGTTTCCTCTGTAACACCCTGAGAGTGGTCATTCAGTTTCTGCTTAAATATCTCCAAAGATAAGAAATTCACTTTCCAGTCTATAACAAGCCCCATCCATTTCTGGACAGCTCTGAAACTACACTTTCATTTTTCAAAAGCACTGAAACTTTTCTCCATGTAAGTCCTGCCAGTTTCATCCCAGCTACATCCGCTGAAACAATGTGGAAGAATCCTCTCATATTTCAAAGGAGGCTCAAAGAAACTTATCCCATAAATCTGTTCAACTCTCAGCTAAACATTTTCTCAGTGGAGCATGATTTTGCATCCACTCTTCATTTGTTAGGATAACACTTATTATTTTTTTTTTTTGTAACCATGACAGTAGACACAATGTGGTCACACAGAGGTGCCTGGTGTTACATAGACTTTCTAATGCCCTAGCTACAACTTTACCCCTTTATTTTCTATTAGGGAGGTTTATGGGAAAGGAAAAAAATCTGGCATTATTATCATCTTGAATATTTGGATCTATTATGGTGATTTTAACTATAAGTAACAAAAAAACTCCACGTCAAATCAGTTAAATTTTGTTTTGAGCAGAAGTTCACATATTAAGAAATGTAGAGGTTGGATAGGACTTCAGGAGCAGCTGATCTGATGATACAATCATTTCAGAAAGGATCCTGGTTTTTTCCAGATCTGTCTTTGACCATCTACACCATCAGTTAATTCCGATTGCTCACATGCTGTAGAATAGCTGCCAGCAGCAAGCACGGCTATTTGCTTTCTTTAACATGTCTGACAGGGAGAGAAAGGCTGGTTTCTCCTCACTCTCCCCAAGAACTAGGAAGAATTTTCATTGGCAAATTTTTCGTGGAGTATCAACTGACCAGAAGTGGGTCACATACCTATTCAAAATCTATCACTGGTAAAAAACTAATCCAAGAACCAGGCTTAGATTCATCAGAGTCCACTCTCAGAGCTGGAGATGGAGCTGGAGCTTTCCCCTGAGTCCCATACCGATAAGTATCTGAGTCTCCTTGGGCTACTTTAACAAAATACCTTGGTTTTGGTAATTTGTAAATAATATAACTTTATTTCACACAGTTCTGGAGGCGGGGAAGTCCAAGATCAAGGTGCCATCATATTCAGTATCTGGTGAGGGCTCGCGCTCTGCTTCCAAGATGGTACCTGGTTGTTGCATTTTCTAGAGGGAAGGAATGCTGTGTCCTCACCCAGTACAAGAGGTGGAAGGGCCAAGCCGTCTCTGTAGCCATTTTTATAAGGGCGTTTGTTAATCCTTTTCATATGGACAGAATCACTTAAATCACTTTACAAAAGGCCTTACTTTTTAATGCCGCCACAGTGAGGATTAAGTTTCAACATATGCATTTAGAAGCACACATACCTTCACCCGCAGCGATGAGTGACTGGCTGATGCAAGATTGAAGTTCTAAGTAGGGCGTAGGCAACCAGCACTGTGCAATAGACTATAGTAAGGCAAAGCTACAAAGTTCAATGTCTAATAACTAATAACACATTTGGGGGTGTGTCTCTGAGTCAATTATTTGTCTCTTGGCTCTCAGCTCCGGATTCTCACCCTTCTTTGAGGTCCTTTGCAACACAGTAGTTGGGAGTAAACCTGTCAACTCCATTTCCCTGACCTCTCTCCCAGATGGCTTACCGTCAGACTCCCCTACCAGTAACCAGCATGAGGAGTTTCAGAGAGATTGAAAGGCAGGAGGAAAGTTGAAAACATTAGTTGTCGGGTTCTGTCAGTGTCTTCAACAGAAGCATCAGCACATACCAGGGAATGTGGGCTCCTGAGTTTCTACTTAGAAAGCACAATTCCAGCAGAAATGGCGATACTGGACACCCCTGCAGCCTCAGTAGTAGCGCTCACAGGAAGCTGACCTGGCCTTGGCTCTCAGTGGATCTCCAATAAAAGTTATGGCCGTAAGGATGACTAACATGTCATCCCATGCCTTCTGTTCAATGGGTATCTACAAAGTGACTCCACACTTGGTATTTATATAACTTAGGGAGGAAGATTTATCCATCACCACATTTAAGGATCTTTGGATAAAAGGCCTTATTACCAAAGAAAAGTCTTCTCCACTTAAATTAATAATCTGTAAGCTTACACTTCTTGGTATTGAGCCTTATTTCCTCCTGCCTTTTATTTTGACATAGCAGAAAGAGGTTTTCTCCCAAGGCAGTGAATATCCAGTTGTGATTGTGTGCCGAGACATACTTAATTAGAAAGTGTGTAAATCAGTTTTCAGACAGGAAAACAGAAACCAATTTAGACATTCAAAGGAGAAAGAATTTAATGCATAGAATTGGTCAGAAAATTATTAGAGTACTTAAATCCTCAGGGAAGATACTGGCACCACAAGGACCTTAAGTGACTTCTTTGAACCAGTTGTCCTAGTTGTCAGCATCGGGGTATCAGGTGTTGACTATTTCCTTGAAAAGGATATTATGGCAGACAAGTTCAACATACAGATAGATTTTTAATTAATACAAGTTGGGACAGTGTTCATGCCTTGTGCACCCTGAAAAGTGGTTCCAGGGGTTCTACCAACGGCTGTAGTAGCAGAGCATCTGGGACCAGCAGCCTTCATCATATTCTTCCAGCTCAAAGTGTGATAAACTCTTTACAATGCCAGGTAGTCGTGTTTACTTTTTTGCTTCTTCAATCCTTCCAATATTTTTGTAACCAAGTCTCCAAATTAAATTTCCCCTGTTTGAAATACCCAGACTAGTTTCTGCTTCCTTGCTTGCATGCTAACTAGTACAACATCAAGCTGATGGAAATCAGTTTCCTATCACAGAAAATGCTTGAAATGTGAGCCTCATATGTCCTGCTTTGCTGGAGGTAACAGCATATAACTTCTGCCTACATTATCTCTGCTTCATTTAGGATTGGCATTTGTGGGGGGAGGGGAGTGATTGTAAGGAGCAGAGATTCATTGAAACTATCTTAAAATAATGAAAAGGAGATTGTGCTAGTTATTTTTATGTGTATGAACTAGAACGGAAACTGGTTCTGTCATTCTATCAGAAGCAATGCAGTTGTAGAAATTACTTTCTCTTCCTCAAGGGCCAAATGAGCAGTCTCTCGTGATACTCATGTACCCTCTTCTCCTACTGACTCGCTGACTCTTTCCTCCAGACTTCTCCAAAGTCATTGCTTCTGTCTCCTCATAGTTTAGCCTCCACCTGACCTCTCCAACCCTCAACTCTGTTGGATACTATGCTATTTTCCAATTCAAATTCTAGAGGAAATAAATCTGATTTATTCTAGCATATGCCACAGGTCTTTGACTACCCTGGATATTGGCTGCTCTAGGGTCAGATTCCACCCAAAGTCCAAGTAGCTGTGCTGTGGAGTAAGAGGAGGGGTTCTTGTTGTAGAACCTAAATAAAGCCCAAAGGCATGTCTGACATAAATCTCAAAACAGAGTATAGACAGTTCCTGAGTCATAAAGATCTGATTGACTTATCACTCCCACTTAAGAATAGAGGCTATTACAGGTAATAGGTAAATGTACCTGTTCCAACTTACATACAAATTCAACTCAAGAACAAACCTATAAAACCTATCTTGTTCATAACCAGGGAACTGTCTGTATAACTTTTCCCACCAACACTCACATAGCCACACAGAATCCAAGTTGAATACTATGTTTTTGTGATTTTTTTTTCTTTTAAGGCTGCCATGTTAATATGTCTAAAAATCTTATAAAATGGAAGTACATAGGAATTATTAATATCTTCTCTGAACCATTAAACATGTTAGAAAATGTCCTGTATTCATATTCCAACAAACTTGTCCCTGAAAGAAGACACCAGATATGTATTAAGTATATGAAGTAATAAAAACAAAAGACAAAAGAAAAATACAGAATCAGGTAGATCCAGATTCAAAATATTGTATATGTGAAGCCACTGAACTATACAATAGTTTTCCCCATTGAAGTTTATTTATTTATTTTTTTGAGACAGAGTCTCACTTTGTCGCTCTCAGTAGGGTACTGTGGTGTCACAGCTCACAGCAACCTCAAACTCTTGGGCTTAAGCGATTCTCTTGCCTCAGTCTCCCAAGTACCTGGGACTACAGGCACCTGCCACAATGCCCGACCATATTTCTATTGCAGTTGTCATTGTTGTTAAACTGGCCCAGGCCAGGTTCAAATCTATCAGCCTGGATGTATGTGGCTGGCTCCATAACCATTGTGCTACAGGTGCTGAGTCTGCCATTGAAGTTTATATTCTAACTTAACAGGGAGACAAAGTAAATAATTTATTTGTACAATAAGGGTCTAATGCTGGATCAGTTTTTAAAAATGAACTGAGTCATGAGATAGGGAGTGGCACCTGTTGCTCAAAGGAGTAGGGCACTGGCCCCATATGCCAGAGGTAGAGGGTTCAAACACAGCCCCGGCCAGAAACTGCAAAAAAAAAAAAAAAGAAGAAGAAGAAGATATAAGTAGTATCTTTAGTACCTTTTAGAAGAAACTCTATGGCTGGGTGAAGTGGCTCACACCAGTAATACTAGAACTCTGGGAGGAACACTTGAGGTCATGAGTTCAAGATCAGTCTGAGCAATGTAGCAAGACCCCATGTCTACAAAAAAAAAAAAAAAAAAGATAGAAAAATTAGCTGTGCATGGTAGTGCATACCTGTAGTCCTAGCTACTCAGAAGGCTGAGGCAGGAGAATCACTTGAGCCCAGGAGGTTGCATTGAGCTATGATGACACCATTGCTCTCATGCCTGAGCAACGTAGCGAGACCTTGTGTCAAAAACAAAAACAAAACGGCCAAACTGCAAAACAGAAAAATAGCCAGGCATTGTGGCAGCACCTGTAATCCCAGCTACTTGGGAGGCTGAGGCAAGAGAATCGCCTAAGCCCAGGAGTTGGAGGTTGCTGTGAGCTGTGTGACGCCACAGAACTCTACGGAGGGCGATAAAGGGAGACTCTGTCTCTACAAAAAAAACAAAAACAAAACAACAGCAACAAACGGTGCAAAAAGTAACTGATTAAATTTAATTTATTGCATTGTTTATTGTTAGAAGTGTCAAAGAACCAAAGAAACTTAGGTCCAGAGGACTGGGCCTGGCCCGCCTACACTCCTCCTCGAGTCTTTTCTTCCTGCCACCTTGTTAGTCCTTGCAGGTTCCCTTCCTGGATCTTCATCCACGTCTCTAAATACACTGGGGCCAGTGCTTCCCACCACGTTTAGTTAACTCTGATGTCGCGCTCCTGTCCATTCTTGCTTCCTCAGCTGCCTTAGACTTTTCCCCCTTTCATTTCATTGTTTCTGCACTTTGCCCCACCCAGTGGCTGGTTTGTGGTACAAAGCGTTCCTGGATGCCTGAGAGACGGAATGTCGTTCCAGTGGAAATGCAGATGATCAGTCTGACACCACGTCTCATTTGGAATACAGCTTCTGGGCCAGGTCAGGGGGAACCTGTTTAAAGACATGATCAAAGCTATGAACTTCAAAGCCAAAAATTCCATTCCACAGCCTGGATCTGTTTCTTGTGTTGATTTAGGGGATCTTTGTTTTGATCCTCTTCTCCATTCTCTCCTTTAGAATTTCACTTACACAAATAAATATTTCAGAATCCCAAAGAAAGACCATGAGGCTGTTTTTCAATTCCACCATGACGCTGCCCCTCCAACTCAATGCTGCCTACGTTCTAAAAACTTCTTGTTATTTATCCTGCTCAGAAGAAAAGGATCTTTGGCTATTTTCAATATTTTTTCTTTGATTTTAATCAATATTTGATTTTTTTTCTTCTCACTCACCCTCATTTCTCTCCTGGCACATTGACATTCCTGTTTGTTATCTATTTTATTTATTTCTTAGTCTAAATAGAAAAGGTGTTTGCTTTTGCCAGCGATGTAAATCCAATTTTCTGGTTATTCAGTTGAGATCAATGTTTGCCTGGGAGACTGCACATACTACATACATGAGGCTGCAACATCTGTGAAGTAGCAAAGAACCAGCACATGGGCCAATGTCACAGACAGGCCCCCCCAGGGAGCCAGCCTCCCCTGCTGCTTCCCCTGTCTTTCCCCAGAGGTGTAGACTGTTTACCTGTTTTGAAGCCCCTTAGAGATTGCTCATAATCCAAATATAAAAATCTGTTAAGTAAACAAAACACAACAGCACGGGAAAGGACTTTCATGGGAGTGACTTCATGTGATGTCAATAGACACCAAGCTGCGTGGCTCCCAGGATGGCAAGATTGGAGACCACAGGAAGAATTCTGACTAATGTAAGGACACAGTTTAGGTCAAGAGCTCTTCATGATAGCAGAAAGCCTGGGCAGTGCCATGAAAGTAGAAAGTTGGGCCGAACACTGACTGCCCTCAGGGACTTTTGTCTGGTGGCTCTTAGGCAAGTCACTGAAGTGGGAAGCAGGAAACTTAAACCCTTAGAAATGTGTTTGCATGCAAGCACCTCATTTATTTATCTCTTCATTTATTCAAATGTTGCTTACTGAGCACCTACTACATAGCAGACACTGTCCTTGACACTGGGGAGAAAACAATGAACAAAAATGAGATAATTCCTTCCATTGTGGCAGTTATATCCCAGCAGAGAAGACAAGCAATAAATAAATGAATAAATTAACTAATTAATAAATACATAGCAAAGCATAAAAATAGAATTTAAGCTACATTGCTTGAAGGCATAAAAAACAATGTGAGTAGACTGACAAAACGGGGGTGGTTACCTGCCAGGAAAGGGGGAATTGGGAAGTGAACTGAGGATGGCGGGATGCAGGCACCTCTCCAGGGAAAGAACACGCTGTAAGGAGGGCCAGGGAGGGCATGAAGCAGAAATATGCTTGTTGTGCACAAGAAGCACAAGATATGAGAGTAGATGAGCATGGGGAAGTGTGAAGAAAAATACTACAGAAGTTAAGGAACAGATGAGACAGGGCCTTATGGACCATGGCAAAGAGTTGGTACGCTATTCTTATGGAGTTGGGAGCTGTAAGGTATCAGCATGGAGCCATGGTGGTGAGGGTGAGGATGCATGTGGTGATCTTGGGGAATGTAATATTCCATGGGTCAGAACTGGTTCCATCTCTGTAAAACAGAGCCCTATGACACAGCCCTACACCCTGGGCTCTATAATGATTAAATGGTATTGAATGCAAAGCACTTGAAATAGTGCTCAATGAAAGTTATTTTAGTTATTATTATGATCATCAAGGACCAGGCTATTGGTACTCACCATTTCAACCCCATTTTGACCCCCAAGTACATTTCAAATACAAATACTTTAATCAGAATTATGCTAACATCAATAAATTTTTGTGGAGAGAGTATTTTTTTTCTAGTGAACTCCATTAAGCCAATTTAATTCCCTAATCAATGTTCCATATTGCACAATTTAATCATTTGTAATTTTTCCCATTTTCATTAGCATTATTTCTTTTCCATTTCAATTTTACGGCAAGATTTGAAATATGCCTGAAGTTTAAATGATGGAGTTAAGTGGCAGTTTCAATTTAGTATGGTTAAAATATCCTGCTCCTTAAGAACCCTGTGGCTCGGGGAGGTTAGCTGACTTGCCCAAAGACATACAGCTACTGATTGACAGAGGTGAAAGCCCAACCCAACTCCTTCTAATTCTGGTACCATGTACTTCTCTAGATAAAAGAGAGAGAGAATATAATAATACTGATACCTACCTGCCAGGGTTAATGTGAAGTTTAACGGACATAATACATGAGAAAGCACTTTTATAAACTGTGAAGCACTATTATTGCTAGTAATAACAATAGACATAAGACCCATTTCTGGGTTTAGTGAGGACGTGGATGAGTTCATTGCTAGCTGAGTACATTTACCTGGATCAAGGAGTTTCTTTTCCTAAAGGTCTCGATTTTTTAAACGTATCACAAACCCACTTCAGCGTATCTTAAGAGCCTCTACCAAGGAGAAGTACAGAATTGGGAGCCTGTTGGGATTTGGCCTAAGATAGACTTAGGAACTAGCTACAAAGGCAGCAGTGATCTTTCAGAGTACCCTGGATATCTA
Source organism: Perodicticus potto (assembly GCA_963574655.1). Lineage (NCBI taxonomy): Eukaryota > Metazoa > Chordata > Mammalia > Primates > Lorisidae > Perodicticus > Perodicticus potto. Next base: position 19,310 of record CAUYRH010182448.1, read on the forward strand.
AAACAACTTCACTTAGTGCTATAAAGTCCAACTGGAGCCCATAATCGGTTAAAAAGGGTCTAATGCAAACAATTCAGCATCCAGACATTAGAGAAGTGATGGTTCTTGGCATAAGGGCCATTCAGTCGTTCTTCTTTGAGTACTTAATATCTTGAGGTGCTGTTAGAGTCCAACAGGAGGAAAAGACACGATCTCATTCTCACAAAGCTCACAGCTTCCTAGGGAAGATAAGCATGCTAACAACCAAGCAGGATCCGGTCCGCATAGGGGAGGCACAGAGAAGGGAACACGCTCATCCCTGTATGAGGAGACTTCCTCTGGAAAGATTTCCTTGGTGACAATTTTCAAGGACGAGTAGGAGTAATCAGGTGGACAAATTAGAGAGTGCATGTCAGGGGAATGAAATTGCACGTGTCAGCGATAGCGATGAAAGAGAAGGGTGCTTCCCAGAGAGCACAGGCTATGGCTGAGGAGCAGAGGGAATGAAGCAGGGCGTAGAGAATGGCTCTGGTGCAGAGGGAGTAGGCAGGGAACGAGAGTGAGGGCAAGTGCCTGCAAAGCAGGGAGGCCAGAGAGAAGCAGACTCACACTCAGGGAAGGAGACTAGCAGAGACCAGGCCTGGTCAAATCCAGGGGAGATGCTGAAGGGTGAAACAGAAACTACATCTAAAGGTCATTTAGATGAGAACAGACGTTGCAACTGCTACTAGACTAACTAGAAAACTAAATCCACCCCAAAGCAATGGGCAAATGGGCCTAACAGTGCCAGTCATTCCTCCAGGCCACTCTCTTGGGCATTACCACTCAGATGGGCATGGCCTCTTAATGTATGGTGCAGGACCAGGTGGCACTAAGGCCACAAGTGGCAGACTTTTTAAAAGGCATCTAACTGGGGCTGGGACAATCGGAGAGTGATACAGTTTATAGCCCAGCAGGGTTTGTGGGATCTAGGAGATAAGGTCATCGTTGACGAATTAATAGTAACAGCTACGATTTGTGGAAGTCCTTTTATTTAATCCTTACTACAAGGCTGGGAGATAGCGATTATTCCTCTGTGTGTATGACAAACACGAGGTGCTGAATCTTGCTTGAAGTGAATTTAAAGGTAACTTCTTGAAAGATAAGAACTTACGGATATTACTTTATGTGACAAAAGAATGAACATTATCTTACATAGTAAAAGATGGGTTTAAGTTAAGGATCACAGGAGGAGCTTGCCCTGGATTATTGTGGTGAGCGGAAGACCCAGAGTCAAAGCCTGGGGTATTGGCCAGGGGAGAGTAAAGAAAAAAAGAAAGAAGACTGGGACAAGGAAGTTGAGGGTCCTAAACATCGGCAATTTTTAAAAGAACAATTTGATTGTTTGGGGCAAGGCAGTTAGAAGCCTTTATTTCCTATCTTTTTCAGGGTCTTCAGAATCTTTACATCTGCATATTCTCCCAGGAAAGGAATGCTTGAAGCAACCAGATGCAGAAACTGTGTCTGTCCGATTTCAAGTCCTGGACGTAACCATGTCGGGACTGTCAACAAAGCCTGGAGGAGTTTGCCTTTCATATTGTGGACTCCGTGGCAATTCTGTTATGGCACTTAACGTGTGTGCAGTTGAATTGTCTACAAATGTTTGAATCATGTCTCTCTCAGAATGAAAGTGGATTCAACCTACAATTTGAAATCTTATGAACTGAACAGGCCATAAATTAAAGTTTTTTTTTTTTACTTTCAGGCATTCAGACATTACTTACAAAATCCTCAGGTATTTTCATGTATTTTCTACATTATAAAATAAAAATGTACCTTGACTAATTTATTTTGCTTATTAGTACCAATTTTCTATGCACGAACATTAGGCTAGATATTTTGGGGGGCAAGGAGGGCACTGCATTTTCTGTATCCTGGAAAACTAACTCACAGTAAATGCTCATTAAACTCCATTGTATAGAAGGATTGAATTTATCCTTTCTTTCATGTGCAATATATTTTAAAGTGGTTATATTGTAGTCCTTATAAAATATCGGTTTTGAATTTTACATGAAGTCATATTTCAGTCTAAGCTCTACTCCACCCTTTCAATATTTCTAAACAGTAAACTTGCATAGAATTTACACGACTGCTTCAAAACTTAGCAATTAAATTCATGTTTATTTCCAAGGCCATAAAGGAATGTAGACTCAAAGAATTTGGTAAATGAAATCACAGAGACCCCTGCCCCAAGTGATTCCATTATGATCCTCTTGTAGGTACACCAGCATCCTCAGGGGCATTTTTCCCCATGCGATTGTCTTCTCCGTGGGCCTGTGAGCCTGGTGCCACTGCTCCTTAGCAAAGGGTTAAGACAACATTTGTTCTTAGAGCTTTTTCCCCAAGATTTCCATTACTGCTATAAATTTTTCAGTTTGGCTTTTATGTAAATGTAGCAAGACAGGCAAGACAGAGAAATTTATTTGTAAGCTTTAGGGGAAAAAATGAGGAATCTGAGACTGTTTATTGAAAATAAATGAATATGGAATGTAGAATGGAAGCCAAAGAAGAAATGAATATTTTGTCTGAAGCACCACACAAACAAACGCTCAGAACAGCAGGTGGAAGCCCACAGGACTGTGTCAGGGGCAGCCAAGCGTGCTGTGCTTCCTCTGGCTACGGATAGGCCAGGGTCAAAATCCAGAGACTTGCTCCCTCTAAGAAGCCATGGACCCCACTGGCAGCCAAATCCCGGACTGGTTTTCAGAAAACCCTCAATTTGAGTCGTCTTTGCTCCATCATGATTGTGTCCTGAAACAGGTCACTGATGTCTCTGTAGAAAAAGTCGACACTTCTGATAGGCTATTTTCAGTACCTTATATTCCTTGAAGGAGAGGACTAGTTATTATTCACATCTATATATTCAGGGACTTTTATATATAGTAGGCCCTTAATACAATATGTTCTTAAAAGAGTTTATTAAGAACGTTGATGTGTGTGGTGCTTTCTCAAGCACTCTGAGCTTTAAAAGTAGGTTCTATTATAATTCAGGTGTGGCGACAATGCCACACCACATAGAGGTGAACAGGGAAGCAACCAAGGCTGCTCAGGAGGCAGAGGGAACGAGAGGGAAGCAGGGGCAGAAGTCTTTATTGTGGTTTCCATGGGAAGAAATGGGTGAGGCAGGGCAAGAAGACTCAGGATTGGCTAGTTAAAATAATGTTAGTAGTCTCTGGGGGCAGAAGAGCTGTTGCTACTTAACTGAGACCTGTCCTTGGGGTGATTAGTATAGGGGCATAGTAGCCAGGAATGTGAAAACCCAATAGAGGAGGTAATTGGGGATGTGAGTTCTGGATTAGAGTCTTAGGGGGTAGGTAGTCTCTCCATCAGCAAGTCCCCAAGATGTCAGAGCATAAGGAAATAAAAGGCATGATTCATACAATCTTCAATTGCTTTTTAAATTTATTTTAATTATTACAGATACATAGTACTTACACATATTTATGGAGTACACGTGATATTTTGATATAAGCACACAATGTGCAGTGATGAAATCCAGGTAAGCCATCACCTCAAACATTTATTATTTCCTTGTGTTGAGAAAATTTGAATTCCACTCTTTCAGTTATTTTGAAATATACAATAAATTGCTAACTATAGCAGCACTTTTGTACTGCCAAACATTGGATCTTAATCCTGCTAACTATACATTTTTTACTCATTAACAAATTCTCTTCATCCTCCTCTCCCCTTTACCCTTCTCAGCTTCTGATAACCCTTATTCCACTCTCTATTTCTATGAGTTCAATTTATTTTTAGCTCCCACATATTAATGAGAAAATACAATATTGGATTTTCTGTGCCTAGCTTATTTTATTTAACATATGAACCCCAGTTCCTTTCATGTTGTTGCAAATGACAGGATTTCATTCTTTTTATGGCTGAATAATGTTCCATTATGTATCCGTACCACATTTTTCTTTATCTAGTCATCTGTCGATGGGCTCTCATGTTGATTCCATACCATGGATATTGTGAGGAGCGCTATGATAAATACAGGAGTGCAGACATCTCTTAGTGTCTTCTTCTTTTCTTTTTTTTTCTTTTTCCTTTCTTTTTCTTTCTTTCTTTCTCTTTCTTTCTTACTCTTTCTTTCCCTCCATTCCCCTCTCTCTTTCTCTTTTTCTTTTTCTTTCTTTCTCTTTCTTTCTTTCTCTTTCTTTCCCTCCATTCCCCTCTCTCTTTCTCTCTTTTTCTTTCTTTCTCTCTCTTTCTTTCTTTCTTTCTTTCTTTCTTTCTTTCTCTCTCTCTCTCTTTCTTTCTCTCTCTCTCTCTCTCTCTCTCCATTCCACTCTCTCTTTCTCTTTCTCTCTCTCTCTCTCTCTCTCTCTCTCTCTTTCCCTCCATTCTCCTCTCTCTTTCTCTCTCTCTCTCTCTCTCTTTCCCTCCATTCCCCTCTCTCTTTCTCTTTTTCTTTCT
>CAUYRH010182449.1:0-30761 GCA_963574655.1 Perodicticus potto
AGGCTGGATTTGGCTCAAGTGTTGAAGTTTATTGATCTCTGATAAAAATTGGTAGCATATCAAATAACAAATCCATAACACAGTAATCATACAAATCAATTTGTTTTCAAGTATAAATTGTATAAAAAAGAAAGGCAGACAGAAAGTGAAGAAGAAAGAAAAAGAAACAGAGGGGACAGGGAGAAGGAGAGAGAAACACAGAGAAAAAGAGGGAGGGAACCCTTCGATCAATCCAGTCATTATATTTAAAAGAATTTATCGTAAATGATCATGCATGCATGCAAGATTAATTTTTCCTCAAGAATGTTCATACCAGCATGATTCATAATTCAAAAAATATGAAAGATAACATAGAGAAGTAGCATGGAGAGATTGTTTAAATACATACAGTTAAGTCAATGGAATACTGCATCGAATTGCCTGTTGTGGACAAGTATTAGAGATGTGATCATGCTCATAAGCCAATCAGAAAAAATAAACAAATATGTTGCTGTGCTCTCACTTTTCCTAAAAAGCAGATTTCTAGATATAAAAATGATTGAATGATATGCATCAAAATGTTAACAATGGATGCCTCTAGCTTGTGAAATTAAAAATGATCTTTCTTCTTTCATATTTTAAAAATCTATATACGATGCCTATATCTTACTTTCATAATCAGGAAAAAAGAAGTCAACACCAGCCTCTGTCCCAGTCAAGTAGCACTATAAAATTTATGTAGAGTTTCGAAATGTTTCTCCTGCCTTAAAAGATTATGGGCTTTGGTCCATGAAAAAATATATACAGGGTGTCCATAAAGCTCATGTGCGATTTTAAATTGCATGTGAACTTTATGGATACCCTGTATGTTTCCTTTTCTTGATGGGCTGCTTATTCTGCCTATGATGACAGTGAACCCACAGAAGACCATTATGTAGATGGAAAACAATAATCAATGGAATCTGCACATAGTGTCCCAAACATAATTTTGGCCAGAAGTTTCCCTGTGAGACATTTTTTAAATGACTGCGGCAAACTAAATATAAATAATTTGAAAGTTGCATCCAAGCAAACTACCAGCCTGCTATGAAATAGTGACATAAAGTATTAAGCCTTTAAGTTTTGGGTACTTATTGAAACTCATATTTGGACTCAATTGCTCGCACATATAACTCACTTTTTCCCAACTACATACGACTGTGAGGAAGCTCCAGAAAGGTTCCCATTGGCCCATATGTACCAACCTGAGGCTAGCATTCCTCAATATTCCTCCATCCCATCCCTGTCATCCTTGGTCAGTGCTCAAAATATAAGTCCCTTCCTTGTCTACAGCCTCATTGTCATGCTAATACGTCACTTCTCTTTGCCTCAAGCTCTTACTGCTGCCTTTGTCCATAAACCTCCCCATTATTTATTCTGGACCCTTAAGACCACAGCAGATGAAATCATCTATTCCATGAACCTTCAAGGAACCTGCCTCTTCTCTAATGACACTGCTTTCCCTTCAGGGTTTCAAGTGAAGACTGGTTATTCTTCCGTCTACTCCTCTCATCTCTGAATCAGAATACTGGTGATTTGGCCCTGTTGTTTCCCAAACTAACATCATGATCATTGTTCCTAAACCTTTCATGTAAAAACCTCTGGTCTTTTGAAATGCTTGTTCCTTGTTTCCCAGCTATATTTCTCTAAGCCTCTCAGTAACTCTTTCACATTTACAACCTATTCTGGATGATTCTGGAGCATAATTTACTGACTCCTCCCCATCTTGACATCATGCTCAGGGAGTCTGGCCATCTATTGTTCTCTGCATTTCTTCCCACTCTACTAAACTTTTTCTATCTTCACTTCCTTTGCTACCCAAACTGGAACCAATGGCTATAAATATAAATTATTTGTCCACCAGGACACTCACTACTGCCCTGCCAGAACTCCAAATTCCAAATCCTGGTCCAACCCTACAGTCTACCCTTTCTGCTTTATACAGCAAGATACTTATGCAAACCAGGAAGTTTAGCATCATGACAAACTCATGATTACCAACTTTTGCTGGAGGCTCAGCAAACCCTTTTACACTTTTTATCAGTCCAGTTTCTATTCTTAATGCTCTTGGCCAGCGTTTACTACCTGGCTCAAAATTCCCTAGCCCAATACCTACCCCTTCCAATTGCAATATGTGACTGGCTTCTCTGCTTCTTTAAGACAATGCAGCCTTCAGCTATGATTCCCTTAACTATCACAATGCAGGCATTTAAAAGTCAAGAATGAGGACTTAGGGGTCCCTCATCCAGTTCAACATCAATCTTTTCCCCCGTACCCTGGCCCACATCTCTTCCCGTCATCTCTCAGACAGTGGCCCTCAAGTCCCTTCCTATAAATCAAACCATTCTCCCCCTTTCCTTTCAAAATATTATATACTAGAGTCTCTCCATTTCCTCAATTTTTAAAAATGTCCCTTCCTTACCTATGTGTTCCCTCTAGGAACCATACTCTTCTCCAAGCAAAACCTTTAGAAGGACTAAGCCATTTGCTAATAGTCTTCTCTCTTCCTCCACATGTTGAACTCTTGCTCCATCTTGAAACTTCCTCCTTCTCTGGCATCCATGACTATGCATATTCCTGGTTCTCTCTGACTCATGGCCTCTCTTGTAATGCCTGCCACAGGATTTAGGACTAGCCTTGACATGTGTATACTTAATGTCACTCATTACATTCTGATCCCATTGCCGCAAGTTCCCTGTCCTTACACCACTTAACTAGTGAAATGCCCTTGTTATAATTTTCAATGACTAATTAAAATTTTTAATAATGATATGTATCTTTTAAAAGATGATGACCTTATCATCTTTAGGTCCCATTATATAATGTCATTTTATTTATAAAAATGTTAATATATTTCTCCTTAAAGTTAGGAAAGCCACACCATAGGATAATAGAAAGAGTATTGATTTAATGATTTAAAAATGGAAATGCCAACATTATTCTTAAAATATTATGAAGATTAAATGAGACAAAAGAGCAACAGTGACCAGAACGCTGCCTAACACAAAGTCACGTAACTAATAGTGGTTGAATCTAAAGTCATTGAGTCTCTTTGGCCATTAAACAATTGGCCAATTGGAAAAACCCAAAGTCAGACAAAGCAACCAATTGTCTGGTGTACCCAGATGAATTCCAGAATCAGTATTTCCTGGTATATGCACCAAAATACACAAATGATGTCAGGACAGACCAATGTCTCTGTTGGGAATCCCAGTGGTTGCTTCCATGCCCCTGGCCACCATTCCTCCCAACAGCAGAGTAACAACTTATAGCATTAAAGAGGTGGGGGAGCGGGAGCCTGAGCTCCACAGCTGGACGGCACATCAAGCATGGGAAACATTTGCTGCTGCTCCAACCGGTGTTTAGTTATGTTCTCCTCCAACCGTGACCCAGCATACTTAGCACACCCCTTTATAAAGTTGCCAAACATCAGCATAACAAAATCCAGTGGCAGATGGACTGGATGTCAAGTTTTTTCAAGCATTTTGGCATTATGCAGCCAATCTTTGAGTGCTTCGCCTTCCCAAGATTAATGAGGTCACCATGGGAGTCTGTGAATAGACACAGGAGGTGAAACTGCCACATTTCTTTAGCTCCTCTTTTTTGGCTGTCAAGTGTAATTACCCAGTGTGGCTTTAGTAGTACCCAAGGCAATCACAAATTTAGCACGCATTACACATATCCATTGCATCTCTTCTACTGTGCCCCTTATTCAAAGTGGCATTTGACTGTATTGGGAAAATATTTGTTCTTATGTAAGCTTCCTTAGACCTTATAAAATGTACTGTCACTTGCAATCTAACTGATATGGAGATGTTTACATAATGTGACACTGATATTTTTGAATTCAGGAGTGACATTAATGTATAACACTTTTCCATAATGGCATACGGCTTTTTATTCCATATTTTCCTAAAAATATAAACGTTTAAAACTTACCTAGACAGTTAATAAAATTCATGATATAGGAAACTTTTAGTACAAAGTAAAATAACATGTCACGCCTTATCTTTCATGAATCCAAAGGAGTCATTTGTAAGTCTTTAAATTTGTCAAGCTATTTATCTCGTAAATATAATTTCATTCCTGCCTTGCAGTTACTACATGAATTTAGTTTACATCGAAATGTATACACTGACGGTGACATTTAAAACACGCAATGTCAATTAACATTTGTGCATCTTTTGTTCAAAACACAGATGGGTTCATTTCAAGTAAGTTTTCACTCATTTCCTACAGGCCATAAATAGAGCTAAATCTTTGAACGTGCTAAATAAAAGGTAAAGGGCCTTTTGTACTCCTTTTTAATGTCACTGTATGTAAAGAAACATAAAATGCAGGCAGACGAAGAGAGAAAGCACAATGCTACACTCAGAAAGGAAGAATTCTGGAACCAACATGTGTCTGTTCTCCCAAGCCAGCTTTGTCTTCTAAAATGTTTGAAACAGTATTGCAAAATGTCACAAAAGAGTACCTACAGTTACTTATTTTTGGCAAAATGACTATTTCTACATGCTTTTAAAAGGATGGACCATACAAAAAGTTCTAAAACAGACAATATAAATCCCACAGAACTCATCCACTTAGAGATATTTAAGCACAGGTCCCTTCAATTTTATTTGAGTAGGAGTAAATGAACTAAGTCACTCATCTCCACCCATATACAGCACGCAGGCAAATCTGGGATCACACGGTATACAGGGATCTTTTTATTATCATCATTGCACTGTAAATATTTCTCATAGCTCTCAAATCTTTATAAACATAATTTTTATTATTTAGATACAAAACACCATACATATGGAAATACCAAGTTAAAATAGGTCTTTAGAAAAATGGTACTTAGATTTACTTGTGTTTGAAAAGAAAATTTAACGATTGGGAGTGGTTAAAGCATCCATAGGTCACACTAATAAATATAATGCCCTTTACTTTTTTTTTTCAATTTCATGGCATGCCTTGGGAATTTTTGATATTGAAACAATAGACCAAGTAGGCATCTGTGCTATGGGGAAAACAAAGGTTGAGTGATGATGACCCAAACCTCATCCTCATGTCATTCTATGTTTGTTATAGGTCCTGAGGTGGGCCACTGTATGTATAGGGTAAGGCTAAAGTAAGTGTGTGTGTGTGTGTGTGTGTGTGTTACAAGGAGGAGGTATGCATTCATAGAAGCACTTTAATCAAAGAAGTTCTGCTTTAATCTGTTTTATACACATTGGAATGAACTCATGGTAGGTTTTGGGGGGCTTTTTTGTTGCTGTTGTTTTGAGATAGAGTCTCGTTTTGTCACCCTTGATAGAGTGCCATGGTGTCACAGCTACCTCAAACTCTTGGGCTCAAGCAATTCTCCTGCCTCAGCCTCCTGAGTAGCTGGGACTACAGGCACCCACCACGACACCCAGCTATTTTTAGAGATGGGGTCTCACTCTTTTGGCTCAGGCTGGTCTCAAACCTGTGAGCTCATGCAATCCACCTATCTTGGCCTCCCAGAGTGCTAGGATTACAGGTGTGAGCCACCACACCTTGCCCTCATTGGTAGGCTTTTTTAAGCAAAAGAATATTCTGCTGTTAAATATATTGGCATATGCATAAATACATACATATAATAAAATAATAAGATAAAAATTTGAAAAGTACTGGTGTAGGAGAAAGAATCCAGTCCTAGCTCAGTCATGTCAGCAGCCATAGGACCTTAAGGAAATCATTTTTCTACTAAAGTCTCAAATTTCTTTACTGTGAAATGGAGAAAAAAAGATCTACTTAACAGGATTATTATATGTAGTGATGAATAATATATGAAAGAACATATCATGGTACCTGCAGCCTAGTAGGTATTTAATATGTGTTACATGAAGCTGAATCTGCCTGTAGATGAAATTAGAAGAACATTATCATAAGGTCAAGTTCTCAGATTCAGCCTAAGCACAATACTATATATAATCTAAAATATCAACAAACTGTCAGTTCAATGATTAAGACCAGGATATGGCAAACTTTTTCTGTAATGGTCAGATACTAAATACTTTCAGCTTTACACACCATACCATCTCTGTCTCAGCTATTCATCTCTGCTATTGCCAAAGAAAACCAACAGTAGACCTGCTCCAATAAAACTTGACTTACAAAAACATGTGGCCTGCCTTCAGCTCTACTTTGCTAATCCCTAGTTTTGGAAGTTAAATAGGGTCAGCCGGCAAGGAATCTGGGAAAATGATAGGATAAAATACACCATAGAACTTTTCTTAAGAATCAGAAAGAAGGCGTTAACTTTGGAGCCCAATGGGAGAGATATAAGTTGCCTCCGTAGTCCTAACCCAATAACTAGTGATTTCCTTGATCTGAGGGTTAAGTCTCAGCAACTTGAGTCAATGGCAACCAAAGTGGGTCCTCCTCTAGGAAGCCCCAGGTCCTCTAACAATCCTACCCAATAAGATGCTGGCAGCCGCACATACACAATTCACCAGCGTTTGTATCTGTGTGTGCCTGTACCAGGGTGTGATTCAGGAATCTGTTTCAGTTATCTACTGATGTGTTAAAAAAAAATCTCAAACTAGTGAATCCAAGCAACAATATACTATATTATCTCAAAGTTTTTGTGGGTTAACTGGATTAAGCTAAGAGGTTCTGAGTTGGGTTTCTTCTTCAGTTGTATTCAGATGGCAGTTGGAGTCCCATAAAGATTCACCTGGGCTGGATGAACAAGATGGATGCTTTCCCCTTGTGCCTGGCACTTCAGCTGGGCCAGCTACAGAAGCTAGGGGCTGGTCAGACATTTCTGTCTCCTGGTGACCTCTTCCTATTTAAGTTTTCTCAACATGGTGGAACGAGAATGGTAAGACTTATTCCCTAGCACCTAGCTTCTCCTACAATGAACATACAAAGAGACTCAGACTGAAGTTGCAAGGCTTCTCAAGATCTAGCCTAGGAAGTCATTCAGTATTACGTCTATTGCATTTTATTAGGCAGAAGCCAGCCCAGATTCAAAAGGAGAGCCTGAACACCGGAAAGCATGGTTCACCACAGATATGTCAAATAGTATTCATTTTCAAGATCTCGTTTTTGGAATAGTATTTGGCTGATTTATTGAAAAGCCTGGAGCGAAATTACATTACCAGGTCTAAACTTGTGCTATCTACTATAAATGTGTAGACTATTTGGTCATAAAGTACCACATGTCAGAAGTTTTGGTCAAAGTCTCCTCGCCCTCCTAAGGGACATACAGTGCCACTTTACAATAAGGATGTAAAATCTCTTCAGAGAAGCTGAAGCTATATTTAAGACATTTTTTAAAGCTGACCTTTGAGGAGAAAAACAATTATCACCCAAGATTCTATACATAAAACCTGTTTGAAGGTAAATTCAAAGCAAGAAAGCAACAGCTCCTGGATTATTCAACAAAACATAGCAGAAAGGATGAAACAACATGAAATCTCAGAATTATAGGAGATTTGAGAGACCATTTAATTCAATTTCCTAGATAAGGCAGATTGTCCTTGTTACAATAAACTTTAGGGGATTTTAGGAAACTGACATTTTTACCAACTGTTCTATGCTCTACAGCATGCTAAATGATTTGCATAATATCTCATTAACTCCTCCCAACAATCCTATGAGGTCATTATAAAGTAGGCACTATCATTACTCCCATTTTACACACCAGAAAACTGAGGCTCTGATAAGTGATTTTCTCAATATGTAGAAATTGGCAGCAACAGAGTCTAAAGCCCATTCTGGCTGATGCCAAGTCCAGTGCTTTTTCCTCTATGCCTTTCTGACCCTTTGGTCAACTAGCATCTGAACATGAGAAGTAATCATGCATTTATTCCCTCGTGAAATAGCCCATGCCAATGTAATAACAATCAGGAAAAACAAAAACATGTTCCTTAGTGATTTAACCCTGCAGTTTGTGTAGTCAATCAAGAAGCCTTTCCTGCAGGGCTTCTCATCCTTTGAGTGCTTGGTTTCAGTAACACCATAACTCCTTAAAAGAACATGTAAGTTGTGCAGGTTACAGGTGTATTTTATGGCAGTGGGTCTACAGCTTTGATCACATTCTCACTAAAAGGCAGCTCCAAAAAGTTTAAGAGCAACAAATTATGAAGAATGCAGAGTTGTGACTGTGGAGAGTTGACCTGGTTTCTACTCATAAAGATAGCAAATACATTCCACTGTGTTCGTGAGTTCACATTCCACTTGAGCAGACAGAAAATGCATCTATGCATCCACAGCAGAAAGAAAATAGTATGATTAACCCTGAACAGGTCTCTATCCTTCTGTGGATATGTAACATGGCTGAGCAGACACTTGCCTCCCTAACTGTTTTGGCCATAAGAACCTTTCTTCAAAGGGAATCTCATGCTGACACAAAATAAGAGATACAAATTAGGATGGAATTTCTTTGGTTGAAGCAATGATAGGTCGAACATAGCCCTTTCTATTCATCCTTTCTCAGGCACCAAACCACCCATTTTCTACCTACTTCCGCCTTGTAAAGTCCTGGAGATTCCTGCAGAGTATTTCTATAAGGCTCTTTGAAGCACAGTTTAAAAATCACCAAGTATAACTGTTAGGATGGTCTCTGAGAACCCATTTTTCTCTATGCTTCCCTGTAGCTTTATGCCTCTATATTATACCTTAGTACCAAATGAGCATATGATGTCTTCCTAGTTAGGTTACACAGAGTTGTCTGAAACTAAGAGTGAATGAGGAAATAGGTACCCCAAGAATAAAAAAGAAGAACCCTCAGAGTCATAGACAAAGCAGGGCTTGTCTGAGACATTAGGAGGCATGGGTAGGAAGGACAGCCATCAGCCCAGTGGCCTAAGGAGTTCTGATCCATCAGTAGTAGCAAGAGGAAACTCATATATGTTCTTTGCAGCTCACTTCTCTCTCTGCTGGGGTCTAAATAACACAAAACCCATGACAACTGAGATAGATGGATGTTTCTTTATTCAGTTCTCTACCACTTTCTTGTTGCAAGTTAACAAACTTGCGGTCTCAGGAGGCAGATCGCAAACATTTCAAAGGAACCAAGGAGAACTTCAATGGACTTTCTGTTTTTCTTTGAATTTTTTGGTACCAAGGAAGAATCGGGCTTATTTGTCAGCTCTCTTTTCCTAGCCTGGTGAAATAATTAGAAGAGAGTCAATGTATATTTATATATATAAAGTCAGTGTTGATATTCATGGGCTAATTTGAAGAGATCTATGGTCCTTCCTTTTCCTCTCAGCTCTGTGGGGAAACTCCCACTTTATATTGGATTACATCAAAGCATAACAAAATCAGAGTTTCTGGCAGCTACTGCTTTATTAAACAAATCAATTTTATTTGGAAAAGTAAGTTACATTTGACATTTTCTTTCCATATATGACTTCTAGAAAGGTTCTTCTGATTTCCAGAAGGGTTCCATGTAAATAAGTAAATAAGTAATGTTAATAGTAACAATTAAAATGATTAAATTCATTCACAAACTTTGTGAAAGAAAAAAGCCAGAAAGTTCATACATATGCATTCCAATGTGGTAAATCATTCCTTGACATTTGTATTTAACAAACTTTCATCAAGCACCTACTTGGGTATAAAAGAATTATCACCAGGGCACCATGAAGCTTACACCACTGCTCCCATTTTAGAGATGAGAAAGTCAACGTTCAGAGGTACCTACTGGCTCACCCAAAGTAACAGTGTCAAAAAGTGAAAAGATAAGAAAATTTTGATTTCAAGTTCAAAGCTGTTTTCAGAATACTACAGGGTGTTCCTTACAGGGAAATGGTCAACACATAATTGAGAAAAAAAGAAGCCACGTAAACGAACATGACATTTCATGACACGAGCCTCTGTGCATGTACCCTCAAATGTTATATTTCAGACACCTCCTACTTGCGACCACAGGACTTCAGCACAAGGCAAAGCTTCAGAAGACCATTTGAATCACTGAAATAGGCAACGGTCTTGGAAGCATTCAAGCCACAAACTAATACAACTTTTTCTTACACTGAGCAAATGTTAACTAAAAGCAAAAATTGGTTAGGGATGAGCCGATTTCCTGCCATTGTTACATGTCCTATGATCTCTAATATAATACCTGAAGAAGAAACCATCAGCACAGAAAAGTAATGTCTAGGTACAGAATCCACATGCTGCCTGAGCATTCGTCTTCTCTTATGGAATGCCTATGGATGTCCTGCTCCAAACATGACTTCTATTAGCATTGTCAACATACACCAAATGCCTTCCAAACATGGAAAACATAAACTTTGTTATCACAATGGCAAAATCCATTTACTGAGTACTCATTCTGTTTCTGTGCTAGGCATTATGCTAGATGCTTGAAATACAATGGCATAGCCAGTGTTCAGGAGCCTATAGTCTAGCAGACAAATGTTCACCAAGTAATCAGCATTCAGCGGGACAAGTAGCCCCACAGGAAAAGTACCTACAGCAGATAAACACATCTGACAACTCAGAAGCTTAGGCAGGAAGTGACACTTAAGCCAAACTATAGAAAGAGTGAGGGGGAGTCAGCCAGGTGAATGTGGACAGGCAGAAGAGAACACGATTCAAACAGAGGGAACAACATGTACAAAGGCCCAAAAGTAAAAAAGACCATATTCTAGAAACTAAATAAGGACATCATGACTAGAGTTGTATGTAGGGATGGAGGGGAAGGGAATTAGTGAGTGAACTGAAAGCTGAAAGGATAATTAGTGGCCTGTTCTTAGAGAACCTCATAGGCCATGGTGTCTGGGGCTGAGAAGCCACTAAAACAAATGGCTTGTTGTTCCTCCACGATTCACAGGTGGCGAATGTGGATTCTAAGTGTCTCAAAGACTGAGCTTCTTTTCTTTTTTTTTTTTTTAATTGTTGGGGATTCATTGAGGGTACAAGAAACCATGTTACACTGGTTGCATTTGTTGGGTAAAGTCCCTCTTACAATCGTGTTTTGCCCCAAAAAGGTGTGGCACACACCAAGGCCCCAAGACCCCACCCTCCTCGAGACACTTGATACGTTGATTTTTCTACTCCTATTTATTTTGCTTAAAGAGATAGGAGGACAGATGAGTGTTCTGAAAAAAAATATGAATTTTTTTGTCATGTTAGAAGTTGAAATTAGGAATTTACTTTTGAAATTTACTTTTCATACTTTTTAAAACTATTGCCAATAACACCTCTTTGTATTAGAAAGTGAAAGAAATACGGGAATGTTTTCATGATAACATTGTAAAGGACAAGGTTTTCTATTATCTCTGCAGCATGATTGGCCCATACCATACATTTGCAATATCTAATAAGTAGAAATATCCCATAGCAGTAAATAGACCCAGTATAAATACTGTATTTCTGTCATCTCTCTAGCCACCAATGTATTTTTTCCTCATTTCAAAGACCATTTGAAGCAGCTCCAGTAATCCAAACAAAAGTTTAATTTCAAAAACAGGTAAAAAAGTTCTGAAAAAGAGTAACCCAGACTATGTACTATGATCAAGTTCAGATCCAGACTTCACAAAGAAAAGCATACAAGAAGTCCTGTATAAGCTGTTAGAAAATGCCCCAAACTTGATTTTAAGCTTTCCAATGGCCAAAATACAGAAAACCTAATTAGTTGTAACAATGATCTTCAACTTCGGCTGCTCATTAAAATCACTAGAGGGTGCAAAGAAGGCTTCTGAAAAATTAGACTCACCATAGAAAAAGAGAGTGGGTGACATGGGCTGATAACTAGAATCTACAGACGAAAATGTTTCTATTCAACAAGAAAAGAGCAAACAACCCCATTTATTATTGGGCAAGAGACATGAACAGAATCTTCTCCCAAGAAGACAGATGAATGGCCAACAAAAATGAAAAAATACTCAACATCCCTAATCATCAGAGAAATTCAAATCAAAACTGCCTGGAGATATCACCTAACCCCCATGCCAATAGCCCACATCACAAAGTCCAAAAGCTACAGATGTTGGTGTGGATGTGGAGAGAAGGGAATACTTCTACACTGTTGGTGGGACTGCAAACTAATACAGCCTCTTTGGAAAGAAGTATGGAGGATCCCCAAAAAACTAAAAGTAGACCTTCCATTTTATACCACAATTCCATTACTAGGTATCTTCCCAGAAGAAAAAAAATAATTTTACCATAACGAAATTTGGACTTGAATGTTTATCGCAGCTCAATTTACAATCACCAAGATGTGGAATCAACCCAAGCATCCATCAACCCATGAATGGATTAATAAATAGTGGTGTTTGTGTATCATAGAATACTATTCAGTCATTTCTATGATGGAGACTTTGTATCTTTTATGTTAATGTGGATGGAGTGGGAGAGCATTCTTCTTGGTGGAGTATCACAAAAATGGAAAAGCGAGTATCAAATGTGCTCAATACTAATATAAAAATCAATAGATAAACAATTACAAACCCACATGAGAGAAAAACGCAATTGATTTCAAGTGGGGGGAGGGGGATACAGGAGATGGGAGGAGGGAGGGGATTTGGTAAGCTCTCACATAACGGGCACAATGTAAGGGTATATAACACACCCCCTGGGTAAAGTGCTCAATTATAAAGTGGACTTTGCCTGACAAATGCAAACAATGTAAAAAGCCCATAAGCTTAAAAACACACTAGTTGCTCAAGTAAAAGACAGATATTTCTGGCAGTGAGAATCAAAGGATTCATTTAAAGTCTACAGAATGAGATATGTTGGAAAATTCTACCACAAACACAGTAAATCTCCAATGAATCACTTTTGAAGAGCACTCTGTTGGAAATCCAGCACCCAGTGCTGAAGTACAATTCGAGGTAGGTGGGTTTAGGAGAGTCAAGGTGCATTTCAGGAACATGGCTCTCTGATGCATTCATTTCCTTCAGAAAGAACATTTCTAGAGCAGCAGATAAAATATAGTTCTTCACCTACCTCCAAAAGAAGTCATTTGAAACTCAAGCACATTTCTCAGCAGCCAGGCAAAGTAACAGCTCAATGTGCAATAATTTCAGGTGATATGTTTAAAGCATTAGAGATAGGAAATGTCCTTCATTTGCCAGGGAAGTGGTAAGGAAACCTTAAAAGTCGTTTATATGTCAAGCAAATGCTTAAGGACCACAGAGAAAGTCACTAGTGATATATGGAATAATAGCACATCTGACCTAAGAAATAGGGGATGATTTGAGAGTTCTATTGATTTTGACCTTTACCAGCGCAATAAAAACAGCCCATCATCACAAATGAGTTTAAGCCTCATGGGTTATGGAGCTCCAATTGCTATAATGCACTTTAAAAGTCAAATAGGAGCCCACATGCTGTCATATGCATGACATTCTACTGCTTCTTACAGGCAGCCTATGCTTGGCGGTCTCCAAAAAGTCTGTATGCCCTCTTTTTTCTTTTGCTGACTTCCACAGTACTCAACTGACCATCACTCAGAGTTTCTACTTCTTCCTATCATCTGTAGTAGCAATTTGCAGGATGCCCACCATTATTTTCAAATTTCTGGTTAGCCCCAGATTCCTTATTTTTATCACAATCTGACTTAGAGGCCAAATATTTTTTAAAAATCGATAAGCATAAGGCTTCTCTGGTTGAAGGAACCCCATCACCCCATGCCCTTCCCTCAAAAGTCCTAGGTCTCTGAGTGCTGAGCTTGAAAACCATTCAAGTGACAAGCATGGGTTTAGAAGAGGGTGTAGGCTCTGAAACTGAAGGTAGGTTCAGACTGAGCAGTAGAATCTGTTAGGTTCAACAGATAAGATTCCTCTGCCATCTTTGATAGGCTTAGCACTTTGCACTTCAACGCTTACTTGTCCCTCACCTCCCTGAAACCTGGTTTTCTTATGCTACTTCTCTATAGTGGAAAGAATAGTGTTGAGGAAATGGGGCACTGAACTTCAGGCAAGCTGGATTTCATCTCTCACTGCACTATTTACTAACTTCGGGCAAGACTTTTCAAATATTTCACTCTCGCTTTCCCTCTCTACATACCAAAAATAATAATAGTAATAATAATAATAATAATTCCTTCCTCATAGGGTTGCTGTGAATATTGAAGGATGTAATGTTCATGAACCTACTTAGTAGAAGTAACAAATGGTATATGAATAGGCATCTAGTTTATTAGTTTCCTTGTGCTGCTGGAAAAAGTTACTATAAACTTAGCATCTGAAAGCAACATATATTTATTGTATCACAGTTCTGGAGGACCCATGAAGTCCAACATGGGTCTCACTGGGGTAAAGTCAAGGGGCAAGTAGAACCAGAGATTCTAGGGGGGAATCAATTTCCTTGATTTTTCAAGCTTCCAGAGGCTGCTCGCATTCCCTGCCTCATGGTCTCACATCACTCTGACTTCTGCCTCTGTGGCCACATCTCCCTCATTCTTTGACTCTTCTATCTTCCTCTTGTAAAAACCCTTAAAATTATATTGAACCTGCCTGGATAATCCAGAAGAATCTCCCCACCTCAAAATGCTTCATTATACTTGCAAAGTCAATCTTACCACATAAAGCAACATATTTACTGTTCCAGAGATTAGGAAACAGACATCTTGGGGACATTATTCAGCCTAGGACAGCTATATGTTAGATACTGTGCTAATAGTCTCAGTTTATCATTCTGGATCTACATTCTGCTTCTCTCCATCTACTCTGTGCTGGAGAAGACTGATCTCTACAGACTACATCAACCCAGCTCCCTTCACCTCTGGGTTCTAGTTTGGTTTGGCCTATTGTAGGACACAGCAACAGAAGTGAGGAGAGATTCCTTGGGCTACAGGTTGGTAGTAGTTGTGCTCCTTTACCAAAAGCCACCACTGTTAACAGGTCTTCTCCATGCAGCTGCTGCTGTCTTCAGGCTCTGTAACCACCCCGCCCCCCATAGCTTCTTCAGCACGTGAGGTGACGGGCGTTCCCTGCTATTGTTTGCCCTGCCTGGGATGCTTCTCTCTCCCCTGTTACCTTCTTTTAACTAGTAACCCTAAACCCTAACCACAGATTTGCAAATAGGCCCTTTAGTAAATTATCTTCTAATTACCCCTTTGAATGCATCACCTGTTTCATACTGGGAACCCCCCCCCCCCACCCAACTGATAAAAATACTGAGATTATTTTTGGAAAGCTTACCAAAACCACCTTCTTAAAATCTTGCCTACTCTGTTGACCTCTCTACATTATTCAACAATGTTAATAGCTCTTCTTTACTTTTATAAATAAAGAA
This sequence comes from Perodicticus potto, assembly GCA_963574655.1. Taxonomy (NCBI): domain Eukaryota; kingdom Metazoa; phylum Chordata; class Mammalia; order Primates; family Lorisidae; genus Perodicticus; species Perodicticus potto. The sequence continues at coordinate 15,229 of CAUYRH010182449.1, forward strand.
TAGGTATATTCCTTTGACATAATCAGGACATCAGGCTCCTTTTAGCTCTTTAAACAAACCATGATCTTACCACTTTAGGATTTTTCTACATGCTGTTGCCTCTGGCTGAAATGCTCTTCCTTTTGTTAGCTCCTTATCATTCAGATCTGTTTAGACGTCATCTCTTAACAGAGGTTATCCCTGAATCTCTGATTTAAATTAGATAATCATTATTCTCTATAATAGCAGTGGTTGTTCACTTCATGTAATTTTTCATCATTTGTAATCATTTAAGACATTAACTTTTTTTCTGTTTCTACAAGGGCAAAGGATAGTGTCTATCTTTTTCTGTATTGTACCCCCAGGGCTGAGCACAGGGCCTTTAAAAATGTAGTGAACATGAGCCATAAGAGTGGAAGGACTATGTTCTGCATGATGTCATTAATATTACATGTCATTTAATCCTTAGAATAATTATGTAGATGAGTAGATACTAAATTTAAATTTACAGAAAAGAAATCCATGATTCAATGAAAATAGGCAACTTGCTGAAGGTCAATCAGCTAGTAAATTTGAAACACAGAATTGAAACCAGGCATTTCTTACTCTTACTAAACATAGCTATTTATTGAACATTTACTTCGTGTGAGGCCTATACATTCTTTCATTTTAATGTTCATGACAACCCTAGAAAATGGTAATCATTATCCTTACTTAACAATGAGGAAACTAAAAGTCAGAGAGGCAAAATGACTTGCTGGGGGTCACACAGCCAGGAAGCAAAGAAGTTTGGATTTAAGTCCAAGAAAATCTGACTTCACAGCCATTTCCTTTGCATCAAGAAGTACATGGTGTCAGAAACACTGAAGCCTAGAAGAAGACGAGGCTGTCCCCCGAATAATTTGTTTCCTATTTCCAGAAAGAATGAAAGAGAAAATACTAGGCTTGTTACTATGAACAGCATGCTGTAACCAGAGGAGAGGGAGAGCAAAGATGTTCAACTCCCATTTTGCTTCTATAATTTTCCATCAAAGGTAATGAACCAAAGGTTGAAAAAGGCAGAACTAAGGTAGTTTACCACAGAATAATGGGGTGGGCTGGGGGGAAAAGCTGGGCAAGGAGACTAGAAAAGAACCCCTAGTTATCCTAAGTGATTTTCTACTTACTGGGATAGAAGCTTCATGAAGGCAAGAATATTGTTTTGTTCATACTATATCCCTAGGATAGTAATTGTCACTTGGTAAACACTCTATCAGTATTTTATGGATGAACAAAAATCTCCTGGCTTATTTAGATGGCATCCTAGCAAAGAGAGCGCCTGCATATTTGATTTCTAAGTGACCTTTGTAATGTGAGGAAAGGTGAAAAACCTGAGACATGTCAGAAGAGTAGGGATGGGAAAATAATTCTCAAAGAGGTTGAATATTCACATTTTGAAACAAATTAAATGAGATCAAGGGGATACTTTCCAAGAGTGGTTTGTTTAACAGTGTGGCTTAGGACAACTTATCTATGAAGAATCCCAGTGTTCATCGTCATCTTTTGTTATTTTAAGTCCATTTACTGTATGCAGGGACTATATGAAGTGTTTCAAGTGCTACATTCCATTTAATCCTTTTAAAGCCCTGTAAGGTAAGTACTACCACTATTTTCTTCTGACAGGTGAGGAATGTGAGGCACAAAGAAGTTGAATAACTTGCCCTGCTGTGATTCCAAAGCCTGGCCACATCATAGCCCCATCTCATCACTGTAGTAACCAAATTTGTCAAGTAAATTGGAAAAAATCTTCAATCAGTCATACAGTTCCATTAAAGAGACTTACAAAATAAAGAATTTGGTTTCACTGAAGCATCACTTACATGACAGGAGAGTAGCTCAAAGAGGAAGGAGAGATAGACAACAACTAGAAATAGAATGTAGATTAGATTGGCAACATCAAAAAACACTTAAAAACCAAAATCCATGGAGTGGTAGGGAAAGATCAAGATTTGCCTAAGAAAACTGAAGCTCAGATAACCTTCAATTGATTAAAATAATGTCTGCTAACACAACAAAAGTTATTTTATTTTTAAATCCCCTATTATGTAGAATAGAATTGGCAGATCCATTTTCTATTATAACACATTTAAATGAATGAGATAGCACCCTCAGAGGATCAGCTAGGATTATAATGTGCATACAGAAGCACTGACACTAACGTATGGTTATCTATGTTGTAACTGGAATTTCTGAATCTCTTCTGCAGGATATAATCTTCCTATTGACACCTAGAATTAGATTGTAGATGAACTTCTTTTTTATTAATTACTGCATTTATCCATTTAATTTTTTTTGGACATAGCCCTTTATTTGGATATTGGGGTATTTTCGGCAGTGGGCTTGGTCACATTCTAGTTTTTGTGTTTGACATAAATCCAGGTACTTTAATAGAATTCAATTGCTTCAATAAATCTGATGATGTGTCCTAACTGTAATCATAGACCCAAACTTTTTCTCAGGCAACCCTGAAAAGGCATTTCCAGTTACATTAACCACACCAACTTGGATTTTAACTTAATGTAAAATTTGGCATTTGAACACAATCTCACAGCCCTTAATGATGGTGGGTGGAAGAAGAACATGGAAGATACACTATAAGAATTTGTTCAAATTCAGGAACTAAACCTCAAAAGCATAAACTCTCTAGAAAGAAAATGATATGCATTCCTCTGTCAAAAACACTCAAAAATTATTTATGGTACTTACTAGTCTGTCATGGGGAGGAAATAGTCTGAACATTCAATCACATGAGTGAAACTGCTGACCTGTCAGAATATTCCATCATGGTCTTTGACAACACAAGGCACATAGCCATTAACTAGAAGAATGGATATGTGTACATTACCTAAGAGTTTAAATACAATTTATATACAGCAATAAAGGAGGCATTGTTACCTGTGTCTATTTCCATTTCAAAAACCTGAGCTATGCTCTCTCTGTAGAACTAGTGCTGTTATTCTTAGCAAAAGATGGGTGTTCTCTGTGGCCCACACTAATGTGGTAGCCAACCATGCAGAACAGGAGTTTGGGGTATGTGGAGGCAGATCCATGAGAAATGAGTCATTGGGACCAGGCATCATGCCAAGAATGGTGTGTTGTACTGGTATAATATTTCAGATAGTATCTGACAATGGTAAAGTAGAGTAGGCAGAGATATAATCAGCTCACTGGTAGTGCCTGAAATCAGGAATTTAGGGACAGATTCACATATTACACGAGGATGGTAAAGTCTCTCAGTTGTAAATTGGAATTAACAAATATAATGCAATTACTGCAGTGTACATTGCCTCCCTATTAACTTCCACTTATGTAAAAGTGTTTGATTTTAATAATAAAGTACAACTAATGATTCTGTTTGGTTTCTTAAATTAAATATTATTTTAAAAGACAGATTAACCACTATAATTTATTCAGTTTTGTGCAGTGCTCATCTCAGCTGAATTATGTGTAATTTTTTTTGGACATAGCCCTTTAAATATTTTAGGAACTGTCTTAATGTAAGAGTGAGCTCACTAATCATTGAGAAACATCACCATATAATATTAAATTTTTATTTCATAGAACTGGATTTTTAAATATTCAGGATTCTGATTAGCAGGTTATTTCATTTAAAAAACATCTATGCACAGCTTTTAGAATCTGAGCCCATGGAAGAAAGACAATTGCCCTTGTTTCTGTAACCACAGTGTTTTGTCATGCTCTCTGGCACCTTACAGATCTTCAATCAGTTTGTGTTTAATATGCAGATGTCAGTTATTCCTTCCAATGTATGTCATCTGTTGTGACTGGCATGTTCCATTTTCCTGTCCTATGTGTACGTGTGAGGAGACTTCAGCTGGACTAACACCCTTTCTTTATTCCTGCTTGTGACTTACCCCACCCCAAGGAGGAGTAAGTTATCTTAGTGGGGCACGTCCACTAGGCTACACTTCTCAATCAGGGAGAGCTAATCAATATTAAAAGGCCACAGTGCAGAAAATAGTTTGGTAGTTTCTTAACAAATTGAACACAGAATTACCATACAACCCAGAGATTCCAGTCCCAGATACTAATCCAAAAGAACTGAAAGCAGCTATTCAAACAAATACTTGAACATCAAAGTTCATAGCAACACTCATCACAATAGCTAAAAAGGATAAACAGCTCAATGTTCATCAATAGGTGAATGACTAAACAGAATGTGGTATATCCATACAAGGGAATGAGTTTTCAGTCCTAGAAAGCAATGAGGTACTAATACATGCTACAACGTGGTTGATGCCTCGAAAACCTTATGTTAAATGAAAAAGACCAGACACAGAAAAGAGCATATTATATGATCTCCCTCATGTGAAATTTCCAGAATAGCCAAATTCTCCATAGAGAGAAAAGAGATTAGTGTTTCCCAAGGGAATAATGAAGGGAAAGTTGTATGTGTGTAGGGGGAGGGTAACTGATTTTGGGTATGGTGTTTCCTTTGGGGGTGATAAAAATGCTGCAGAACTAGCTAGATGTAGTGATTATACAACATTGTGAGTATACTAACTGCTACTGGATTGTATACTTTAAACCGGTTAAAAAGGTAAATTTCATGTTATGTATATTTTACTGCAATTTTTTAAAAGGCCACAAGTACTGGGCATTCATTCTTTTTTGGCCTTTTGTGCCCAGGATCAGTAAGAGGCAACACCCCCTGGGCAAATTTGGCTGCTCCTGTGGACTCACCCTTTCTCTCAGGTGTGCTGTCCCAGTGTCTAGACTTAAGGCACTTAGTGGGTGTGGTACAGTGCAGGTATCATGTAAACCCTTTTCACTAGAGATCTAAAGTCAAATTCTATCAGTTTTTTTTTTTTTTTTTTAGTAATAATGGTGGCATTCTGTCTCCATCCTTGATTCTTAAATCTTATTTCTCAACTAACTTTTAACTTGGAAAGGAATGAACTGAATGCTATTTATTGGCATACCCCACCCCCATCAACAAAACTGAAAAATCTGACAAGCTTGGCTCCTGCAATTCTATGATTTAAAGGTTATACAGTAAAGGGTTAAAGATAGGGCAGGGCCTATAGAGCCTCGTCCACTATAGCCCATCCTCTAGTATCTACAAAGGCAGGCTGGTTGAGCATCTGCTCTGATAACACAACCATGAAGAAAACAACTGGTCTGCCCTCAAGATTCTGGGCCAATATAGGCACAAAGCCTTCATTTGGCATTATTCTGCTTCAGTCATTCAAGTCTCTCATGGATTCACCTCATGAAATCTGAGAGGTATGCCCAGAGTTTCCCTGTGAATTAGTGGTCAAGCCAGAATCAATAGACTGAATTCTCTGGCTACTTGAAATCGTCTGAACTACAATGTACATCACCTCTATGCCAAAAATCTCTGAGTAAATTTTCTCCTTTTTATTTCAAATTAATATGAGGTTACAAATTTTTAGGTTACACTTTTCTCACTTCCAAGGTAAAGTTCAAGTTACAGTAGAGCCCTTCACTCAGGGGGCGTGCTGTGCACCCTCACATTGTGTACATTAGGTGAGATCAAACCAAATACCCACCTCCTCACCCCTCCTTTTCCCCCCCATTGCTAGACTATATTTGTGTTTTGTCATTCACGTGGGTATGTAATTGCTTATTTATATATTGGTTTCATATTAGTATTGAGTACATTGAATATTTTTTTTCCATTCTTGAGATACTTTACTAAGAAGAATGTGCTTCAGCTCCATCCAAGTAAACATAAGAGATGTAAAGTCTCCTTCTTTTCTTATGGCTGAATAATAATCCATAGTATACATATGCCACAATTTATTAATCCATTCATGGCTTGATGGGCATTTGGGTTGCTTCCACGACTTGGCAATTACGAATTGAGCGACAATAAATATTCTGTTGCAAATGTCTTTGTGGTAAAATGATTTATGTTCTTCTGGGTAGATACCTAGTAATGGAATTGCAGGATCAAATGGAAGGTCCACTTTTGGTTCTTTAAGAATCTCCATACTTCATAAAGGTTGTATTAGTTTGTAACCCCACCAGCAGTGTAGAAGTGTTCTCTTCTCTCCACACCCATACCAGCATCTGCAGATTTGGGACTTGGGTGCATTTTCTTAATGATCTGAGAATGCATCTAACTATGCCAACTTCACAGGTTCTGGGTAGTACAGGATTCAACACTGATTATTTTTTGTTTGAAGAATTACTACTTTTGTTATTTCTATGACTTGTTCCATGAGGATAAATACATTATCTTGCAAAATTGAACCTCTAAAACCAAGGTATAATTTCTATTGTAATATTTTCACTAATTTTAAAAGACAAAATGTACATATCTATAGTGTGCAACATGTTCTGATGCATGTATGACTGTGGAATGAGTCAATGAAACTAATGACCATATTTGTCACCTCACATACTTATTATTTGGGGCATGACTAGTTTAAAATCAACTTTTAGCAACTTTCAACTCTGCAGTACATTATAGTTATCTATAGTCACCATGCTTTACTCCAAAGCAAATGCTGGCTCTGGCACTTTCAGGCCCTATGACTTCAGAGGAGTTAGTCAAACTCATTGAGCCTCAATTTTCTCACCTGTAACATGGAGAAATTAGCATTGAATACCTGTAAGATGAATTGGAGGCTTGAATGAGAAGATGTGTTCCGCATTTTTGCATAATGTACAGCACACACTGTGTGCTTTATGTGTGTTAGTTTCCTACTCTGTAATGATACTGCTTTCCTCAGTCCTTGAATGAGGGTGTTACATTCAAAGAGCTCTGGGGCTTTAATGAAAATAATACTGGTCTTCATCCTTTAGGCTCATGTAACCCTTTCCAACAACATAGAGATAACTAGTAAAAATGATAATATTCCCCTCCTTCATCCAATACCAGCCTCTGACGTAGCCATAATCAATAGCCATGTGATCATCTTTCCATATAAACAAAGAAAAACATATACATTTATATTCAGGTTTGCTTTTTAACAAACAGGATCATACCACATATGCAACTGTAAAATGTCTTGTTTTACTTATTTGCACATAGAAGACAATCTCTTAAGTTTATAGCTAGAAAGATTTATAGCATTTTTACCAGCTACATATTCCCCCCAAATAGGAAATTACCATAATTTCTTCAACTATCTCCCTATAGATCAGTGGTTCTCAACCTTCATATAGTAACAATGAAAATAATTTTATGGTCGGGGGTCACCACAACATGAGGAACTGTATTAAAGGGTTGCGGCATTAGGAAGGCTGAGACCCATTGCTATAGATGGTCATTCAGGTTCCTTCCAGTTTTTTAGTATTTCAAATGGCTTCAATAAATTATTCTGTGAAATGTATCTTTATGAAATGATATTTTTCTCTGTCTGAATAATGCTCAAAAATAAAATTATTGAATAAAAGCATATATGCACTTAGGTGCTAATAAATATTGCCACATTTATCTACTAACAGATTATAGGCATTTGCACCTTCACCAACAGGGTAAGTAAGTATTTCTGTGCCACACTCTGGATAAATATAAATATTATTAATCTGTTTTATTTAGGCCAGTGTGATGAGATCTTATTTTAATTTGCTATTACCTAATGATTAGCAGAACTGAGAAATTTTTCATCCTTGTAGTTTCTCCTCTGACTGATCATTCAGGCTCCTTGCAGGATTTCAATATACCAAACAAATGTTTCAACAAAATTCTACTTTCTCCTCTAAATTACCTGTTCAAATTCTTTGCTTATTTATCCATTAGGTAGTTCTTTTCTTCTTTTGAATTTGTAGAAATACATTGTATATTAAAAATATCAAGCTTTTTTCTACCAGACATGTACAAATATTTTCTCCCAATTGATTGATTTTATGTAATTAATTCTATACTGTATTTTTTAGAGTATGGATCCATAACTTGCTAGATAACATCAACCTACGGTTTTAAAACATATTCTCTTACACTGTTCTCTCATACTTCAATAGTTTTCCTTTTATATTTCACCTATAATATACCTAGAATTTACCTTTGTATGTGTTGTTAGAAGCAGTCCTATATTCATTTTCTTCTAATACTGTATGTTGAAAAAGCCACTCTCCTAAGTAAAGCATCTCAAGATTGGAAGAAAAAGTATCCAATGTACTCAGTACTTCTATGAAACCATTTATATTTACTCACACTTTCTTATGAAAGATAGATCACAGCTATAGTCCAGGGTGAAGGAGAGAAATGGAGTGGGAAGAGAGAGGAGGGGGGAGGTTTGATAGAGGGAGGGTAAACAGTGGGACCACACCTACGGAGCATATTGCAAGGGTACAAGTTAAATCTATCAAGTATAGAATATAAATGTCTTAACACAATAATCAAGTAAATGAGGTGAACGCTATATCAATTAGTTTGATGTCAGCACTCCAAACTATATAAAAAATCAACACATTGGACCCCACATATGTATAAATGTATTCATGATCTATGTGTACATCACTTAACAAAAAAGAAAAAGAAAAAGAAAAAGCCACTCTCTCCCTACTGAGTTCAATAACATCTTTATCGTACAGGAGGATTCCATATATACTTTGATCCGTATTCTACATTTTGTTCCATTGATCCGTTTGTCCATGTTTGGACCAATATTATACACACTTGCTTATATGAAATGTCACATCTGAAAGGAGAACTTATCCCCAATTCTTTTTTTTTTCAAGATTCCCTTAAAAATTCTCACATATTTGCTCTTTCATGTGAACTGTAGAATCATGATTTCAAGTTTTAAAAAATATCATAATTATTTAAGATAATAATTCTTGCCATGCAGGGGAGCACAGTATGTCTTACACTTTATACAGGTCTTATTTTTTCTATTAAATAAAATGTTATGGTAAATGGTGGGAACATACCTATGGAGCGTATTGCAAGAGTACAAGTCAAATCTATCAAGTATAGAACACACATGTCTTAACACAGTGATTAAGTAAATGAGGTGAAAGCTATGTTAATTAGTTGTATGCAAGCACTCCAATTTGTACAAAAGATCAACACATTGAATCACACAAAGACATAAATGTATTTATGATACTTTACTTAATAAAAGGAAAAATAAATAAATAAATAAAATGTTATAGATTTCCTCACATATACTGTAGTTTTCTAATTAATTCCTTGCCTGATTTTTAAATTGACTACCTTGTTTGTGAATGGGATTTTGTCTTATTTCTAACTGGTCAGTACCAGTATAAATAAAAACAATTGTTTTTGTAAATATATATTTTACATTATTAAACATAATTAAATTCCTATTCATTCCAATAATTTCATAGTAGACTGTCTTGAATTTTATAGATATATAATGATATAATATGCAAATAACGATAATTTTGTTATTTCTCTTATTTCTAAAACTAATATCTTTTCCATGACATATAACACTAATGACTAGCTCTAAAATGGTATTAAATAATAGTAATAATGGGGCAATCCCTATCTTAATTCTGATTTTAAATAAAATGCCATTTGTATTTTGCCATTTATTATGATGTTTACTATTGGTTTATAGTTTTTAAAAAGTAGCATTTTGGTATCTACTCATGATATGGCGTTTCTCCTTCAAATCTATCACACCAAGTGATCTATCATACTAATAGATTACCAACTGTTGAACCAGCCTTGCATTCCTAGAATAAATCTGACTTTATAATTAAAGTGTTTCTGTCACTCTCTCCCTCTGATTCTCCTCTTCTCTGTCTACTGTCCACCTGACTCCACGGAAATGAATGAGTTAAAGGGAATCTTTTTATTTGAGAATTTCAAAAAACTGACTTGTGTGCTTCCCCTGCCTTTCTTGTCTCCACCCAAGGTAGGATGCCTTTGTTCTGCAGTTCTTAGCCTTTTAAGGCTGGATTGCCATGAGTTACAACTGGGCTTCAAGGAAAGGCTAGTCTGAGTTTACTAAGTTGTCTGCCTATGCAGATGTTATTTCTATCTTGCTGACTGAATGACTTTTCATAGTTCAGACATACATAGCCCAGATGGCAATAAGTTTTAAAATCCTATAGCACTCCATTTGATTTCTGGGAGCAGTGTATTTATGTAACAGACAGTCAGGAGAACAATTTGGATTATCTTTCAGGTAAGATTGGTATCAATATCTGGGAGTTATCTGAATCTTTTCCTGCTACAGTGCAAACCCCAAATAAAGTTTTCCTTTTCCTAGATTTCAATGAAAGTTAAAAACACCGCATAGTAACATACATTCACCATATTTTACTTTTCTAGAACAGTCTCTGCCAAGTTGTAGCTCAGACTAATTACTGTCATTCACCAGATATATGTATAGCCAACTCTATAGGCAGTATGTTAAGCTCTGGGCATCCCATACAAGTCAAAAACATGTTTTCGAGGCACTCATTTAATAGGGAAGAAAGATTTTAGTTAACAAATCAATGTGATACAATGAGATAAGGCACAATAAGAAAAAGGAGGTATAGGATGCATGTCCTTCAAGTCTTCCCCCTTAGCTTCCATCTCAGATATAGTAATTGATCTCTCTCTAATCTTAATTGAAGGCCTCACCCAAAACAATAATCTATATTCAAGACGCTACCTTCAAAAATGCAATAACATATCAAAAAGAGTAGCTGATCATCTCTGTATCTCCAGCAATGCCTAACACAGAGCCATGCTCTGAATCAGTAAATGCCCTGTGTTTTGGATTGCAGGAACGCATAAATGCAATCAAATGTCAAAAGTATTTGAACCTACAGTGGTACAGCATAAAGCACAAATGAACAAAGAAAAAAAGAAATAGAAGGGCTTCTGGAGCAAGATGGTAGACAAGTAACAGCTTCTGTGCAACCGGGCACAGTGAGATTGGGGAGAAAAGACTCCAGGCATCTCTGGCTGGTGAAATCTGCCCAGAAATTTCCCTTTGGTGACACAAGGAGTCAGCAAGAGACTTCTGGACCCCAAAAGGAGGACAAAAGCAGTGAAGAACTGGCAAGTGGTAGGTGCGTTTGGTCAGTCGGAGGCTGCCTGCAGCTGTAACCAAACCAACAGTGAGACTGCAAGCAGGAAAAACCTTATCTGTGGGCTGTTTTGTTTTGTTTTTTGGACTTGGGCACTCAATTGAAATGCCATGGGAGATCTTGGGTGGGTGTGTGGATGACTTTGGGCATTGTCTGGGGCCCCAGACTGAGCCACTGAGCTGGAAAGGAGCTAATATCATTTAGCTATGGGTTACTCGCACAGCCACTATGGGGGATCTGCCCCTGTGGGTTGCAGCGCAGGGACTAGCCAGGAGACCATGGGCTAGTAATCTAGTGACTAAGCTGCCCAAAGGCGGGGACTGAGATGCTGAGGAAGAGTGGAGATCTAAGTGTTTGGCAGACTACAACATTGGTCCTCAGGGGCATAGAGTGAGACAAGTTTGGGCACACTGGATAAGTGGGCAGCCACACCAGGAGAGATCCCAGCAATAAGTGGGATCGTCTGCTTAGCCAAGGTTCAGTTTGGAGTGTCTTTTAAGTGAGGAGACATTTGGGCTTCCAAGCCTGTGGGGTCTGAGAAATCAGCAGAGGCCTCTAGTCTCCATCTTTTACAGATGTATCAACATTGTGATTAACATCTCATACCTTAGAAGATCACTTGTTGCCTGGAAAATATTTAGTAAGATATATACTGTTTTGGTTTTTGGGTTTGGGGGATTTTGTTTTCTTGTTTTTTTTTTTTTTTTTTGGTTGTTGTTATTTTCAATTTCACCATTATTCCTCTACATATTGCCTTTTTCCTTTTTTTTTCTTTTTTCTATTTTTTTCTTCACTATTCTACTTTAAATACAATCTTCCTTTTTCACCTTCTTTAATAATTAGAACTTTGGACAGCAGAGGCAAGATGGCAGTCTGTAGCCAGCTTTCCACAGAGGCTCCCGTCCAGAAGGAGAGTTAAAGGAAAGAAATTTAGCAAGAAAACCTATGGTTCAGATCTGAGCCAAAAGAGAAGGTTGAAGAACACGCATGAACCCTGCTGATGTGAGCTGCAACCTCAAGGATAGAAACAAAAGGTAAAGAATCCATTGCCAAGTGGTTGGGAATCCCCTCCCCCATGAAAACAGCTTGCAGCATACTCCATACCTCCATACAAACAAGCAAGCAGAGTTCAAATGTTCTCCCATTTTACCCCACAGGAGAGACCCTCTAAAAACCAGACTTCCTTCCCCTACTAGGGTGCCATGGCACTCTCCTGCCAGGCATAAAACTGTATAAAACTGTATATATTCTCTACCTGCAATTTTGAACTCCCAGCACTCCCCTCCACTTTCACCCCAAGGTCTGGAAGCCTGTCCACCATGGAGTCCAAATTCTTGGGCATTTTCATTAGGGGTGTAGATGGGGCATGGGCTGTGGCTGATCTGTGGTGATTCTCCAGCTCGGGAGAAAGGAGAATAAAGTCAGCTGAGAGGGAACCACATAGGAACAGTGGTGCCCTTGAGGCACAGAACGGCAACGGTGGTGGCGGGAACAATAACAATAGGGCTCACACTCCTGGGGATATTTTGAAAGGACATTACCAGTCTCTCTGGGCAACCAGAGGAAGCCAGGCAGCTTCTCCAGTGGCAGCCACTGGAGGAACATATCTGGGACAGAAATGCAGGCCACGGGAGTAATGGGTATGCCTGTGGCGATACTGGCCTGGGCGGACCTCAGGGATTAGAATACACACACACACACAGACGGTGGACTGCCAGGATAGGGCTGACCCAGTGGACTGCTTTACTGAGCTTCAGAAGCACCTGGCCCTCAGGGGACCAAAGGTGAGACAAAGGGTAAGAGGCAAGAGGCTGGAACTGACAGCTAAGTGTGACTTCTGACTGAGTCAGCCCCAATACAAACTGCAGCTGAGATCAGGCAGCAACACAGCCAGTGCTGATTTGTAGTCCAGCGTCTAATCCACAGGGGAGGATAGCCAGGACAGAAACAAATTCTGCAAAGTTGTTCTGTTCTGTCAGCAACATCAATCAGGGGCAGGGCTGGAACAGAGTGAATCGCCCCAGCCCTCATTAAGCACCCAAGGTTGCCAGGCCTCACCTCCCCTTGCCAGATAGTGGCAGAGAGTAGTGGCCTGCTGAGGAGACACAGATCTCCCTGTGACTCAGGCAAGCACAAACACCTAGAGCATCTCCTCATTGGAGGGAACTGGATCACAGGCCTGAGGGGTTACCATTGACTGGGTGTGACAGAGGTGCAAGGTGGGGAAGGAGGCATCAACCATCCCAGGTTAATTTATTTGCTGGGGGGGTCCTTCTGAACTCAAGGAGCACTGGAGCAAGTTATACTAGAGCTGCCAGCAGACCCCTGCTATCTAATTGCTGGAGATCTTTTGAACTCTCCCACCTGAGACCAGTACTGACTGGGACAATTGATTGGGACCTCTTCAACTGAGCCAATCACCCGAGGACTATCCAAAGTTGTACCCTAGGTGTGTGGTTGTGGGAAGGCTGATTTTCCTTTTCCAATTGTTGCCTAGAGGTGGGTGGGGGGGCGCAGTGACTTAACTGCTGGTATTTTTCCACAACTCAGACTTCAAACCAGAGTAACTGATTCACTAGGGTAAGACAGAAACCAGCAAAAAATAAGACAGAGCCACGCAACCCCACCACACCGAGAAGGTCCCCAGTTTCTCAGGCCATATCACTGTACGTGTCCTTGGCAAAGCTCTAGGGGAAAAGATACAGACATCAGTCCTAGTGTTCAGGCAAAGACTGGCCAATCACTACTCCTTGAACCCCCAACCCAACTTCTACTTATCTGCTCATCCAGCCAAATGGTGCAAAATAATCATAGGGTGGAATCAGCAGAAAAACTCTGGTAACTTAAACAACCACAGTAGATCAAACCCCCCCCCAAGAACAATCTGGAAGACACAACTGAAGATTCCATTCATAAACAGATGGCTGAGATGTCAGAAACTGAATTCAGAATTTGGAATGCAAATAAGATCAATAAAATAGAGGAAAAGTTGGAATTAGAAATTCAGGGAACATTTCAAAAATTGTCTCAAGAATTTAAGGAATTCAAAGACAAAATCACCAAAGATTTTGGAACATTGAGACAAGAATTTACAGCCCTCAAAGATCTGAAAAATACAGTAGAATCCCTCAGTAACAGAATGGAGCAAGCAGAAGAAAGGATTTCTGACATTGAAGACAAAGCTTTCAAACTCTCCCAAAATGTCAAAGAGGAAGAGAAATGGAGAGCCAAAACATATCATTCTCTCAGAGAGCTCTGGGATAATTCAAAGAAAACTAATATTCGCCTTATAGGGATCCCTGGATGTTAAGAAGTGGCTTCACAAGGCACAGAATCACTTCTTCATGAGATTATGAAAGAGAACATTCAAGATATGCCAAGAGATTCCGAAATTCAGATAGCAGACAGTTTCAGAACCCAAGCATGACTCAACCCGAATAAGACATCCCCCAGGTACATCATAATTAAGTTCACTAAAGTCCATATGAAGAAGAAAATTCTGAAAGCAGGCAGACGTAAGTAAACCATAACCTACAAAGGGAAGAATGTTGGAATAACTCCAGATCTCTCTGCTCAAACCTTTCAAGCTACAAGAGGATAATCATTGACTTTTAATCTCCTAAAACAAAATAACTTTCAGCCCAGGATCCTTTTTTCCAGCTAAACTGAGATTCATTTACGATGGAGAAATTAAATACTTTAATGACATCCACATGTTGAATAAATTTGCCATAACTAAACCAGCTCTCCAGGATATTCTCAGACCTATCCTCCAAAATGACCAGCGTAATTTACCTTCCACCACAAAAAAAAAATCTCACTCAGAAACTTTTGATCAAATTCCAAATTCCACAGAGGTGAAACGATTAAAAATGTCCACTGGACTTTTGAAGGTTTATCAATATTCTCAAGTAATGTGAATGGCTTAAAATGTCCTCTAAAGAGGCACAGGTTGGCTGACTGGATACAAAAACTCAGGACAGATATCTGTTCCATACAAGAATCTCATCTTTCCATAAAAGATAAATAAAGACTCAAAGTGAATGGATGGTCATCTATATTCCAGGCAAATGGAGAGCAGAAAAAAGCAGATCTTACAATCTTATTCACAGATACAATAGGCTTTAAACCAACCAAAGTAAGGAAGGATAAGGATGGACACTTCATATTTGTTAAGGGTAATACGCAATATGATGATATTTCAATTATTAAAATTTATGCACCCAACCAGAATGTGCATCAATTTATAAGAGAAACTCTAACAGACATGAGCAACTTGATTTCCTCCAGCTCCATAGTAGTCAGAGATTTTAACACTCCTTTAGCAGTGTTGGACAGATCCTCCAATAAGAAGCTAAGCAAAGAAATTTTAGATTTAAACATAACCATTCAACATTTGGATTTAACAGATATCTACAGAACATTTCATCCTAACAAAACTGAATACACATTCTTCTCATCAGCCCACAGAACATACTCCAAAATTGATCACATCTTAGTTCACAAATCTAACCTCAGCAAAT